>JAYEPQ010000019.1:22076719-22276436 GCA_036321105.1 Dracaena cambodiana
TCCCCAATAATTAGAACTCTGAATGTCGCCCTTATTTTTATACAGAACTATTAGGGTACTCTTCCTCTATTTATTTAGCATTTTCTTAGTTTATCAAATCTTGTTAAAAAAATCTGTTAGCCACCTCACACCAATCTCTCATAAGTATCTCCATATCTCTATAGGAATCTCATCAGGACCAATAGCTTTTCTTGATTTTATCATCTTCAAAACCTTTTTTTACTTCAGACTCTTTAATTCTGCGCATAAAACTACGATTCATATCCTCACATTGAGTAGTAAAATCTCCCAAATTTTGAGTAAAACTATCATTAAATAATCTATCAAAATAACTTTTCTATTTTTCTTTAATCTCTTCGTCTCGAACTAGAACCGTTTGATTCTCATGTTTAATACATTTTATAGTATATAAGTCTTTAAACTCTCTCTCTCTTATTCGAGCAATTCTATATATATCATTTTCTACCTCTTTATTATCCAACTTTTTCTACACTTGTTTATAATTTAGTTTTTGCATCCCGAACAGTTTTCTTAGCCTCCTTGCTAGTTTATACTTATCAATACTTATTCCATTATTATTATTATTATTATTATTATTATTCAAATCTATATATAGATCTGGTTTGATCTTAATAGCATTTTTTACCTCTTCATTCCATCATGATGTATCCTTATATGGTGAGCACCGTCCCTCGACTCACTGAATATATGTTTAGCTATTCTTTTAATGCAGCTAGCCATTTTGTTCCATATTACATTAGGATCATTATAGTCCCTCCAATTTGCTTCTTGTACTACTCTATCTACAAAAACTTTTTGATTACTTTCTAATCGTCACCACTTAATTTTAGAATCTAACTTACACTTAATCTTTCCAAGTTTCTATCCAATCTGAATATCTAAAACTAAGAACTTATATTGGATAACTACACTCTCACCTGACACTACCTTACAATTGATACAACTAGCTCTATCTACCCTTCTAGTTAAAAAGAAATCTATTTGATTTGCATTCGATCCACTTTTAAAAGTAACTAAGTGAGAAACTCTCTTTTTAAACCAAGTATTCGCTAAAATTAAATTATAAGACAAAATAAAATTTAGAATTGAGTTACCTGCTTCACTTCTTTCTCCAAAATCAAATTCTCTATATACACTATCAAACCCATTACGACTAGTTCCTACATGTCCATTGAGATCACCACCAATAAATAGTTTTTCTCTAACGGGTATTTCTTGTACTATCTCATCTAAATTCTCCCAAAATTGATGTTTACTGAATTCATTAAGTCCTATTTGTGATGCATAGACACTAATGACATTAAAAATCTCTCCATCTAAAACAAGTTTAATTAATAAAATTCTATCACCCTTCCTTCTAATTTCCACTGCATCCCCAAATAATTACTTATTTATGATCACACCTATCTCATTACGATTTCTATCTCTACCCGTATACCAAAGTTTATAACCCCAAAATTCTATAATTTTAGTTTTCCCACTTACCCACTTAGTCTCCTACATGCACAAAATATTAACCCTCCTTCTAATCATAATATCAAGTAACTCTGGTAATCTACCTGTAAGCGAACCTATATTTCATGATGCCAACCGAAATTTATATTTATGAGCTAACTTTTTTACCTCGACCTACTCATTAAGATATGAAAACCCTCTTATATTTGACATAACATCTGGGCGCCGACGTGGTGCATCGCTTCTGGGTGACGACCAACAACCCTCACATATTTTTCACTACACCCGAGCTCCGATGTAGCGCGTCACTCAGTAGGGAATGCCCCCAACGAAATTCATATTTTAACTCATGTCATAATATATGACAATATTTTACGTTGGCTATCACTGGCCTATCACAACTCTTATCCTTTATATATATACCACAACCCTCATCCTTTATATATATATATATATATATATATATATATATATATATATATATATATATATAGAGAGAGAGAGAGAGAATAGGAAATTCACTGGCAGTGAAGGGAGTTCCTTTACCGCCGCTTAGGTGGTCCAATAAAATTATTACAAGTGGCGCTACTTAAGATAACAAATAAAAGAACTCTCTTAATCGCCCTTTGAGTGGCGCCACATGTAATAATTGTATTGGACCACCTAAGCGGCGGTGAAAGAACTCCCTTCACCGCCGGTGAATTTTCCGTTTACTCATATATATATATATATATATATATATATATATATATATATATATATATATATATATATATATATATATATATATATATATATATATATATATATATATATATGAGAAAACGAAAAATTCACCGGCGGTGAAGGGTGTTCCTTCACCGCCACTTAGATGACTCAATAAAATTATTACACGTAGGGCCACTCAAGGTAACAAATAAAAAAAAAAATTTTAACCGCCCTTTGAGTAGCACAAAGTGTAATAATTTTATTGAGTCACCTAAGCTGTGGTGAAGGAACTCCCTTCACCGCCGGTGAATTTTTTGTTTACTCTCTCTCTCTCTCTCGATCTCTCTCTCTCTCTCTCTCTATATATATATATATCTATATATATATATGAAAAAACGGAAGGAGAGCTGGCAACGCAGGATTTTTCCTGCAATGTTGCCACGTGGCAGGGGCTCGAGTTTTAGTTTGTTGTACAGAATGAAAAACTATGATTGAAACATAACAAAATGGAGTGTAGTTATGAGGGGGAAAGAAAATATTTGATTTGTTTCTTTTCCAAATGTGGGATTTTTTTTTTTGTGAAAGTTCTCTTTTATTTGTTATGTTGAGTGACGCCACGTATAATTATTTTACTAGATCGCCTAAGCGCTAGTGATAGAATTCCCATTCTCTATATATATATATATATGGATGTTGCAATATTGTATGTGTAGTTTATGGCATATTCATTCAACACGCATTGCCAAACTCTAGCTGTATTATGCGCTCATTAGTCCCTCTTTTACTCATTTCTCTTTTCTTGTTCTTTTTTCACTCCACTTTCAGTGATATCACCTTTCCCTGGACCTTGCCAGAGATCTTCACTGCATGTCAGAGAAGCCGACTAGGCCGTTGCTGTTGGCCGTGACTGTGCATCCGTCGACCAACACCACGCCTAACAGCGAACCTGTTTTCATCACCCAGAAGAACTGGATGCGGTCATTTTTCCCCTATGGAAAAACTGAAGTTCGGACGTCAGATGCAATTGGCTTCAGCGATGGAGGAGGGATGCATGAGAGAGGGGAGAGGCTAGACTGAGAGAGGGGTGGTGTCTGAAGAAAGGTGGTCAGTCATCATTGATCATCAATGGGACTGTTAGCCTTCAAAATGGTTAGATGCCTCTCTGGCATGCAAAAGCTACGAGAGCTGCTAGATGCCCACCCCACCCCCCCCCCCCCCCCCCCCCCCCCCCCAGTGAACCCCAACAATTTCTTAGTGAGTCCAAAATAGTTTTCAGTGAGCCTCATATTTTTTCCAAAATTACTTCTGTAATCACCAAATATTTTTTCCAAAATTGCTTCTATAATCACCAACTATTTGAGTAGGAAAATAGAGCTTACAGAGAAAAAAAAAATAATAATAATGTTCACTAAGAAAAAAATGGGACTCACTGGAAAATCGGGGCTTAATTAGAACAGGATTTAGTTTTTTTTTTTTTTTTTTTGATAATTAACAAGCTTATTTCGAAATAGGCTCATTGAAAGTTTAATAAAGTTGAGCCCTCATAGTGAAAGTTTAATAAAGTTGATAGGCTCAACTTGAAAGAAGCCTGCTCGACAATCGTCAAGATCACAGGCTTTTCTTTAAAGAAAATTAGATTTAGATTTAAATATTTTATCTCCAACATATACCCAAAATCTTTGATCCAACCAAACTATTATCAAATCATCAAGGATAAAGAAATCAAAGAAACTAATGAATTCAATATCAACTAAATTTCTTTTCTACCACAAGTGTTCTACTATAAATACCTCCATCCTCCATAACAATGGCTAGATATAAAAGAGAGATTCATTGAGAAATTTGTAATTTTTATTCTCTAATAAAACTCATGCCAAGTAGCAACTTACCACCAAGGACATAGAAAGCAACTTACCACCAAGGACATAGATTTGAAATCCGCCTTGTTCGAAGCTCGGAAAATCTCTGCATACATGCCTCTCTAGAAATCGATGACTAGATCTCATTGCTCGAGATCTGTCCGAGCATTTGACGCTTAAATTGTCTCGATAAAATTTTGGCACAAAAAAATACCTGTAAACAATTACGAAAGAGAAATAAATCAATTTCGGAAGGAGAAAATGTAAAATATAAATCCATGCTCAGGGAAAATGGAATGTAAAAATCTTTAAATGAAGAAGGAATATAGTATTTCCATGTTTCTTAATATTACCGAAGATTCCTGACGTGAAAACAGCATTTAGACAGACAGCTGAAACTTCTATCCCAATATTGAACTAAAAGAAAATTGTTGGGCGTAAAACCCACTACATTTCTCAAATTTTAGCAGAGCCTAGACAACTGGTATCCAGTAACTAGTCCCACAAGAGTTAAACTGTTACAATTCTCTCCGGTTGTCGCATAATTTGAAAATTCTCTCAAGTACAAGATTCGAAGACTCGGAAACCAGCTAGAAGAACCAGTTTCAAGGAAATCAACGTTTCTTCTTGCTCTTTGCACTGCTAGATTTCGACGGGCTGGCAACTATGTAGATGAACAACCCAATCATTCCCAGTACTGAAACCAGTGATCCATATTTCGCTAATAGCCTCTGCAGACAGATGCTTAGTATGTCAGCATCAGAGAACAGTATTACTTGAAGAACTCTACGATTACAGAAATGCCAAATCATACCTTTGCCTGAAGAATTTTCATTGCAGAGAGTTTGGTTTTTCAGAATATGAGCACAGAAAGTATGGAAGTTAGAATCAAATGTTCAGCAATAAAGGATATTTAACATTCTAGAAAAGATCACACTTACCCATTCAAACTTCTTTTCTGGAGGTTTGTCAGCGAGAATATCTAATGGCTGAATGGGGGTTGAGAAAGCCTCCTACAACAGAGACATCAGGAACAGTCATATCATTGATACCCAAGATTGATGACAAACTACCGATGCAATTAGAACTCAAAACAAAATATAATCTCAAGGATCTTCCTAGCTTTTGTATGGTGTGTGATCTGACAAATATGCATCTTGGAACAAAACTTGCTTGTGTACAGAAATAATTACAAATGTTAAATCATACAAAAATAAACCAATACTTGAGAATAGCTACTATTAACTTACAAGATAACTGACTTTTCAACCACCAAGGAAATCCTAAAATAAACAGAAAGTTGGTTTGCATCCAATACCTTTACTAGATTTGTAAATAGACATACAGGAAACCATTATTATGATGTCAACCACTTCCATTCCACTACACTATGTTACAGAGTTGTTTGCAACTATGTCAAGGAGGAGAAGAAAATAACCTGCAGTGTAGCCTTCGTTGGGACACGGTATTTGATTACAGCAGGGGAGCCATAGAATAGACCCTTGGCTTGGGAATCCAGCACAAATGAATGAGAGACAGTGGCACCACTGAGTCAAGTAAATAAAGCAATTTTTTTCATAAAAGCTGTTTAGGATGTAAAGATAATGATTATATGCAAAAGAGGCAAGAAGTTAGTTATATTTAGTATGAACTTACGCATCAAGCCTTTCCCATGTCTTAGAGGTGGGTCCAGAGATCACATCAAATTTATCATGACCCCAGCTATCGTCACTGAGGCTTACATCATATGCAGTCCTGGAAGAAGACAAGGACATAATGAACATGCAGGTCAATTCACATAGACATGCAAACATGTAGGGGGATTCTACTGAGACATGAAAAAGTGGCAAGCAGCGTTAAAGGAAAAGGAAAGACTAGTGAATGGTAATAAGTAAATAGATTTGATATATTCTAGAAGGAATCCGTCCACCACATACAGTGCAACAAAGTACGTACTTGTCAAAGGGTTTACTTGATAAATTCAATTGAGCTAGAATAAATGTTGAACTTGAATAAAGTTTCATGCACAATATAATTTAAAATCAATAGTCTGTAAGAAATATATTACTACAATAACTAGGTAAGGAATTTATCTATACTAGTTATAAATGCACCATAGCTTCTAAAAGCTCAGCTAGAAGATATTGTCAGTGTTGCAAATAACACTTGGTGTTAAACCTATAGAAAATCTAGAGAAACATTTGGAATTGGAAGTAAAACCTTAGCTTAAGTGAAGAAACCTACCTACTACCAAATATAGGCATCTCCAAATAAAAAACAAGTCAGCTGTTCTGGAGTGTTCTAAAAACCATGAACAACCACCTGATACTAATGTATATCGCTTTCTCACTGTCGCTCTCAAGCAAGCTTTCCTCAATGAAGGATTACACAAAGAAAGCTAAGCGAATATCCTTGATATTGAAAACTCTTTGACAAGAGGAAAAACAATATCTAGTCTTATATATGGAGGAGGATCAAAGGTCAAAAGAAACCCCCACAACAGATCCTATAGAGGCTTGGACTATGTTCAAAATCCCCAATACTATTTGAACATCTATTTTTTAACCATAATTGCTTGGAGCATCACTAAAAATAATATCCTACCAGCCAACAAAACAAATGGACTGATGTATCAGGGACGTATCCCACATAAGTAATGTCACAGACATGTAATTAGGATCAATGTTGAAAATAACGCGTTATGAAACCCGTTATATTGCGTTACGTAACCTAACGGAACCCCGGCGCTATGTAACAACTAGAAATAACTCAATGCACCGTAACAGTACGTTTTTTACGTTATTTTACGTTATATTACGTAACGTTACGTTAAATTACGTTATGTTACGTTATTTACAGTTATTTTTTACTAATTTCTATATTGTTGTTGATTATTATTTTGATTAATTAGCGAATTGCTATAATTTTATTACTTAATTAGTCGTTGGCTTGTTTAATTGCTTATGAAATTACTAACTTGTTAATTTGCGATTGTTTTCTTGTTCACTTGTAATTTCTGTCCGA
This sequence comes from Dracaena cambodiana, assembly GCA_036321105.1. NCBI lineage: Eukaryota > Viridiplantae > Streptophyta > Magnoliopsida > Asparagales > Asparagaceae > Dracaena > Dracaena cambodiana. The sequence goes on from JAYEPQ010000019.1 coordinate 22,083,787, forward strand.
TTGCTGAAATATCTTACTTGTTGATTATATTGAACTTTTAACTGAACTGAAATCAACAATTACAAATAAGATAAATTGAATATTACAAAATATAAATTAAAACAATGATAATAACTGGAACTAAAATGAAAATTTGGAATATTTTTTTCATGTTTAAATGATGACTGGAATTACGGTTGCAGACTTAATATAATTTATGAAGATAAATGTGAAAATTATTGTAAAATTTAAAACTAAAATAGATTATGATTATAAAATGGTTTTATATTCTTTTTTTATAGATATTTTATATTTATATTTCAATTTATTAAAATTATTTTATATAGTTTATATTTATTTTTATTAAATAAATAGGAAATTGTATAACCTACGTTATGCGTTACGTTATATGCTACATAACCTAACAGAGGCAAAACGTTACGTTACCGTTATCGCTATTTTAAACATTGATTAGGATATACCCCAACACAGTTAATGTGACATACAGAGTGTTTGGATATAGTCTTAGGGATAGAATCGGAAAGTATCCTAACACGACCGCCATCTGACCACTGTAATTCTCGCATTTGTATGTGAAGACGTTTTTTTTGAGACTACTCTTCTAACTCTGGTTTTAAATTGATTTACGTAAAATCTGAAACTTAGATCAGAAAGTTTCAGTGCAACAGCTAGGGCAATGATATCATAATTATTTTGGCTGCTTGCTATTGGATTATAGATTTTACCATGCAAGATGATGTTCAACCAATTCTCTAGGTTTCTTGTACATTTTGCACCAAATACTATTTGTATGGAAAGTATTAAGCAATAATTCTTAACTGTATTATCAGAAAGAGAGATTCTGCATTCAGAGTTTCAAAGCCAAGCATAGGATGTTCAAGTTAAAACCTACTTCGCTGAAATTGATCTACACTAAGTGGAGTACTACAAATTAAAAACCAAATGATATTTCTTACACAAGCATCAAGAAGAACCAAAATGGACGATCTAAACTAGTAAGTAGCTCAGTATACGGAATGGAAGATTTAAGACCCCCAAAACAAAATGCTGTCAAGAGTTTTAAAGTACTTATTTCTTTAGACCGCGATTATAGCTTTAGTGTAATAATTTTATGCACCAAGCCATATATCTCAGCAACTTGTTATTAAAACTATTGATCGCACCAAATACTCGTTCTGAGTCTACTTGATGAATAGGTAAAGAAACTTAAAATCACCTCATTTTATATTTTTAAGTGCTGCACAAGATGTAGCGACCGATGTACACAGTTTCAATCTGAATAGTTTCACAGTAAATAAACAATGCAATGTGGCTGAATCATCTTTCTAGATACACAGACATATACAAAAGGCAAGGGTTTACAGTTCCTGCAAACTAAATGTTTGTTTGCATCGAACAAACTACATGGTGCAACACCCTAACCATTTATGCATACTATTCATCTTGATTTACAAATAGAATTGCAAACTGATCGGGTAGAAATGGGATATGGTATTCACAATATACATGTCTGTTTTATAATAAGGAACAAATAAATGATTTAGTTAAAAAAAAAAAAAACTCAAATCGTATGTTCCAGAATCACAATTTCCCATTCACACGTTTTATGACATGTGACCTATTGATCAGTGTCGATCGCCCACTTTGATGGTCCACCACTGGCATGTGTGTGCTATGTTTGCTTAGATTAGCAAATCTATGCTAGGAGTTCATACCTTTTCAAAAATAAGCTAAACATAAAAAAACCATCCCTGTAGGATCATAATGCAAGATTTCGGCTCTCTAAATACACTAAAGCTGTCCTTGGATGTCAAAGATGAAGTGTTTTGGGATTTTTTGGGAGCGCACTGACCATGGGCTTTGAGTGTTCAAGCATGTACTTAGAAGTTTAGTTTATGATGGGTTTTCATAGGTTTCATAAACATGCAAAAGACAAATATATCCCTATTTGGGAAAAGGAAAGACCGCGGAAGAGGGCTGGAACAAGGAAAAGAGAGGACATTTTTGAATAAAAATTTCAAAACACCCTAATTTGGGATTTTCTCAAAAATACTCCAAACGCCTATCTAGGTGTTTTGGGATGTTTCAAGAACACCTCAAAACAATTGCCCGAAAACTCACAAACGCATCAATCTAAAACATCCCAAAACACTTCACTATTAATCTACTAAGAATTGCACAAAATTCATCCATCAAGCTTGAAAATTAAATCTTTTTGCAATGTCCTAAGTGTAACATCTAACAAACAGTTTGAAAATATTAAAACTTCCAAAGTTATTACTTTAATTTTCACTAACATAAAATAAGACTATATGCTGCTGCAGTTATTGAGTTGAACTATTAGCCATCCTACATCGCTTACGCAATAGTGAATATCCTTCTCATATTTATAAGCACAAGAGAAATCATATTTCTATTTGTCTAGCTTATTTCAAGTTTTGCTGTCAATATCTTAATCTTTGGCGATACTTCCATCATAGTGCTCGTTCATATTTCCTTGTGTTCAATAATGTAGTTCCTTGACCTTACCCTCAAAACCTAGTGAGCTTTTATTTGTAGCTTCATGTTGCATATACTCAAAAACCAAAAACCTAGAACTTTGTCTACTTCGCCTAGAAGCAACACTAACATATACACTATTTGCTAGCTTTCATTTGTAGCTTCGTGTCTCATACACTCAATCTATGCCTACTTCATCAAGATGCTACACTAACATATACACTATTTGGTAGGTAAAGATGCAATAAAAAGAACAGAGGGATACACTAAGTTAGTTCTTTAATTTGCAAAATACAAGTCTTCGAAACTCATAGAGATAGTTTGTGGAGAGTGCAACAAAAAGATAGAAATCAAAACATAATTACTCATGATTTATATGAGGAAAACTTAAAAAGGTTACCAAAGAATCCTTAACTCTTTGATCAAATCGTTTTATTTTTAAATAAAAAAATCACATTGCTCAATCTATTTGCTAGCTTTCATTTGTAGCTTCGTGTCTCATACACTCAATCTATGCCTACTTCATCAAGATGCTACACTAACATATACACTATTTGCTAGGTAAAGACGCAATAAAAAGAACAGAGGGATACACTTCGTTAGTTCTTTAATTTGCAAAATACAAGTCTTCGAAACTCACAAAGATAGTTTGTGGAGAGTGCAACAAAAAGATAGAAATTAAAACATAATTACCCATGATTTATATGAGGAAAACTTAAAAAGGCTACCAAAGAATCCTTAACTCTTTGATCAAATCGTTTTATTTAAAAAAAAAAAATCACATTGCTCGTGATCACTTAACTCATTAGTACACCATATCAAAGCTCCATATCCAAAATATACAAGATTATCAGCAAGTTCTAATTTTTGCAAATTTTGCCGAAATTCGACACGGCCCACATTGCCACTTTTTTAAATGTGAGATATCACAAACCTTACTATTCTCTTCATTTTTGTCCCAAAAAACATCAATTACTTTCAATATTTGGATGGTTGCAATCCATCTCGACCAACTGACGCAGAACGGAAGGAAAAATTTAGGTTTATGGCGGATTTGGGGAAGGAAAGGTTTAAAGCCTCACATCTAGGCAAATCACATGCACTCTCATGAACACTCAAGGAAAATTTTGATTAGCACATTACATGTGAAAGTTTCAAGAGAAAGTATTTTTCAATAGTCTTCATTCTATTTCTCTAAGAGTCTATTACAATGCATTTACAATGAAAAACAATTGAAAAACTATGAGACAGAAAAAAACAAAAGTCAATTAAAATCCAAGAGTCAAAACTATTTATTTTCTTTTTTCTCACTTTCTCTCAAACCAAATAGGAGGTAAGGCTTAGGAGTAGTTAGGGAATAGGTAGTTTTCAAGCGAATCACATGCACAATCTCATGAACACTGAAGAAAAGATTTAATTAGCACATTGCATGCCAAAGTTTCAAGAGAAACTATTTTTCAATAGCCTTCATTCTATTTATCTGAGAGTTGGTACAATGCATTTACAATGAAAAACAAATGAAAAACTATGAGGCAGAAAAACCAGAAGTCAATTAAAATCCAAGAGTCTAAGCTACCTATTCCCTAAGTACTCCTAATCCTTTAGCCCTGTTTGGTTTGAGAAAAAGTCAGACAAATGAAAATAAATATGAAAAGAAACTTACTTTCCATTGTTTGGTTGGGAAAAAAGTTGAAGAAAGCAAGAAAATTAAGGTTTAAAATGTCCTCTCCGTGTTTCTCTTCCCTAATCTAAGGAAAATGGGAGAAGGTGTTAGTTGGTGCTACTACCACATGGAATAACAGAAGGAGCGGAGAGTTCAGAATGAAGTTTTTTTTTCTTAATTTTTTAACTTTAATTTATTATTATTTCCTCTTATAATTTATTTTTTGTCTCTCTTTAAGCTAAACAACAAAGAGAATCTTATTTCTAATTCCATTGCTTGTCCACTTCTTCCATTTTCTATCAAACCAAACAGTCTTAGTGTCCCCATCAACTGTCCTCGTCTTAAGAGGGTCCACCTCCATTGAATAAAGACATTACAGTTTCAGGAGCTTATGAAACTTTCCATCCTTCAATGACTTAATGTTACCAAATGAAATAATCTTGATAGCAAAACAAGACCTGAAGACGTGATAGACAGTGTCTAATTGCGATGCTGATACCATCGAACGGACTTCATTGTTCTTCGCACCACATGTTGATTTTTTAAAGACACGCTTGTCGTGACAAAAAGACGGAAACGAATCATAGATGTCAAGCAACCTCATACAGAAACTCACAATTCACATGGACGGCAATATCTTAACATCTGGCTCCGCTAAAAGATCTTCGAATGTATCAATAAAGGGCTCTCAATAAAGAACTCTGCAAATTCTGCATGCTACGAGAAAGTTTCATCTAGTAATAGCAGCCGCTCAACAAGAATTTCTAGCTCTAGCTGGGAGGTCGAGTTCTCAGTCTTGACAAGGGTTTCAAATCCAACAAATTCTGTCTCAAGTTTTAACTGCGGCTTTGTTTCCAATTCTTATACATCTTCTTTGGTCTGTCTTAACCTCTTCAGTCTTAAGCTTGGATTCAAACTCTTGTTCAGTCTTGGGCTCAGATAATAAAAACAAATGATATTTTAGTAAATAATATGAAAGGTGTGGAACATAATGAGAACGAAGAACCTATAAGCAACACCGCACAACAACAACAACTGGGCCTTTTATCCCGAGTATTGGGGATAGGTTAAAAGAACCAAAAAAGAGACGCCTTGGATTGACCACATAAATGACCCTTCAACATTCACTCCTATCAAGCAAAATGCCTTCATTTAATTCTCTAGCATCCATATCTTTCTATATTACCTCCATCAATATTTACTTCGATCGTTCCTTCGCTCTTTTAACTTGTCATACGTTAATAAACTCTTCGAACTTGTGTATCTGGAGGTTTCCATTATAAATGACCAAACCATTGTAGGCAATTTTTTCGCATTTTCTCCTAGATGGAGACTATACCTAACTTCGCACGAATATCCTTATTTCTCACTTTATCTCTCCTAATTTTACCATACATCCACTGAAACATGCACATCTATGATACAATGCACTTGTAAACAATAACGTGAACAAAATCTGTAGATACCTATGCAGCAAGAAAAAACTTCTCCAACCAACTTACGTCGAGCATAAAGACCTTTTTTAGATGTTAGAAAAATAACGAAAGAAAAATTCAAGATGGCTCTCCTAGTTTTCATAAACAAATTGATCAATAAAACCATAAAAATTTGAGATAATATCACACATCACACTCCACTTACTTTCATTCACCTTCAATGTAGATATATCAACCATAAAATAAGATTCCCATGGCAAATTAAGTCAAAAACTAAAAAAAAATATTAGCTCAAAGAATTCAGAAAATAACCAAAGATCTCAAAAGCTCTGGCTCGAATCGGGCTTGAAATGGATTTGGAAGTCATGAAAACTGCTCAAATCCCCTTGATCGGAAAAACATTATCGGTTTTGATCCAATTGGAGGTGGACCAGGCTACAAAAGGAATTAATTTCTATTCAAATTTGGAGTCATTGGACCCAACCTGTTTAAAAATTGAAAACGATCGAGTCGGAACCCAATACGTCTTAGGTTTGAACAGGTTCATCTTCAATTATAGTCTGACCCAAACCACTAAACCGTTTCTTCTTCCTCTTCATCTACCAACAGTCGGCTTCAAACACCAGCCAAAAATAAAACGATGGAGTAAGACAAATCAGACAAGAAAATTGACGATAGAGCGCATGAACATGAGGTGGTTGATGATCGAGGAAGGTTAGGGTGGTCGGCGAACCATCACGGGAGGAGCAGTGGAAGACGGAGCCAGGTCAAGGGAGCCCAATATGCACTAAGGCATTGGTAAGAAACATATTCAACCTCGATCAGGCCCGTGAAGCTCATGGCTACTCTAGCAAGCTCACAAGATAATGGTGAGGGTTAGGCACTAGCGATCAGATAGATCAAAGACTTGACAGGAAGGGGCTAAGAGGAATTTGATCGTGGAGACAAGTTGCTAAAGAAGATGATATTATCTAATGCTCAGAAGATGTTGACGATGATGGGGCATTCGGAGTGCTTGGCGACGTAAGGTGTGACTTAAGAGATGGAAGAGAAAGGCAGCTGTAACTAGGATGCTCCCGCTACTATATGATGAAGTTATACATCGATGTTGCCATTGTTGATGTGATCGGAGATATTCCGATTTATGGTGAGTTTTTTAGATTTGTTTCTTTTCCACTGTTTTTTTTGTCCAAAAAGGATTGAAAACAAGATAGAAGACAGAGATGGATTCTTTTAGCTCTTATACGAAATTTGATGCAAAACTAGAGAAAAATTTAAGGTTTGTAGTGGATTTAGAAAAGAACACAAAAGAAATTAAAGAAAATAAATTGCACGATAGAAGGTGGACCTCATGCCCAAGTGAATCTTAAACCCACTCTATCACAAATCACTCAAGCACATATTTGATAGCATATTATACGCCAAAGTTTCAAGAGAAACTATTTTTTCATAATTTTCATTATATTTCTCTACGAGCCTATTATGATGTATTTATAATGAAAAACAAACATAAACTTAAGAAACAAAAACCAAAAGTCAGTTAAAAACCAAGAGTCTAAACTACCTAAGCCACAACTCCTCCTAATCCTGATCTTCAACCCAACAAAAGATTCTTACATTTCCCAAGATATAACAAAGCCAGACGACAACTCATTACATAGACAAATAATAAACAGTTAAAAAACAAGATAACAATTAGCTTAAAAAATTAGCAGCTTCCTAAGCTGGTTTAAAGATGAAACTGATAGCATCAAATCTGACTCCCACAACCCTAGCAGATAAAAAGTTGCAGCAAAGTCGATCAGATCCACTAGTCTTAGCTAGAAACGGTAACTATAAGGTAATTGTAAAAGGTACACAGCCATTTCTTCTCTTTTGTCCAACAAAGCATCCTCAGAAACCAACAAGGGACACCAAAATCTTAATTTGGAACAATTAAAAGGAATAAGATCCATCAAATCTCTGAAATAATTAAGCAGAATCAAAGAAACTAAATAGAAAGTATGAACATATGATCATTTAATCAAACTAGAACGGTAATTCCCACGGAAATATAAGCGATCAAGTAATCTATTCTAGATCCAAACACGATAGAGCCTAAAACCCTAGATTTGGTCGAGAACATACGCAGATCCTTGGTTGTAGATGTCGATCGAGACCGTTACGCGCTCCATTCCAGACTTCTGGCGCTCGAGGCTGACCTTCTTGTGCGCGACGATGAACGGGCCATCGGTGATCGCGATCGATGGGGAAACAAGGAGGAACAGAGATATGAGGAGAGAGAAGAGAGCGCTAGATCGCAATTTCGCCATTGCTAGGGTTTTTCTGTAGCTATCTTTTTCCCTTCTAAAGATCTGAGACTGGGTTGTTTTTTTCCTTTCTTTTTTTTAATAAATTAAAATGGCAGAGAAAATGACGAAGAACCTAGAGCCGTCGATGCAGTTTCATCATAGTTCGAGGTTAAATCCAATAGCAGCTCGGTGTTAGGATGATGCAACTGTAGTAGGGATAATTGGGGAATTTCTAAACTACCACACCACTTCTCTTAGTGAGCACATTCAGAATGACTCAGGAGGGACTAATTCCTAATTAGGGAAAAATGTATCGTTCCATGGCAAATTTGTAAATTTGTAGTTTTTTGCAGCTTTAGAAGGTGCACGCTCAGACCTGTGGTGTGCTCTTTTTTTTTTTTTTTTTTTAATTAATAGCATTCATGGGCGAGAATGGGCATATCAAGGATAAATCTCATACTCTTCCTATATAAAATTTTAAATTAAAAATAAAAAAATTATTTTGTTAATTTAAATTTTTGAATTAGATGGACTAAAAATTAACCTTTGGACACTCTCATCCCAATCCTTAGCTGCATTATGTATTTCTAAAATTAGATTAGAATTAGATTTAAAATTATAAAATATAAATGCACTATTAATTGTTCCAGTAAGTTCAAATGCTAATATGCAACAATATTATACTAAGTATATACGAGCATATGTTGTTACAAAGTGGATCATCACATTATCAATAGGGTAATACTGAGAAACCAAGCTGAAACTCAAGAATTTGAGAACATTTAGCTTGCCACATAAATTAGCCAATTTATAATATCCATGTTATTTTTTTTTTCTTTTTCCTTTTCTTTTCTCCTGTGGCCTACTTTAATATATTTTCAACTCTCCATACATAATATATTCTTAGTAATCCATTGGGTTTGAAATGTGTGCATGCATAGAGATACTTGCCATGCTCGTGATCTATTTGTTATTGGAGGAGTCGTAAAAATGAAGAAGAGAGTAGTACTACTCCCATCAACTATTTATCTCCAACTTTTTAAAACTTGATTATGTCTCCAAGGTAAAGTTAATCAATGCATGTTAAAATTAAAGTACAAAACTATTCTTCTCCCCCAACAACTTTAAATAAATTTTCCAAAGAGTGGTGGGTAAATAGTCATTTATATAAACGAGATTTGATAGTACATTCATATATTGGACTTTTGAAGGTATATATGTCACTAACAACTTTGTGATAATGATAGACAAGAACACTAAGGTAAGAACATATAAAAGCTATAAAATGTTTGTTCTCTATGATTTTATGTTTTGACATTCTTCTTCTAGTAGGAAAAATAGATGGCACCATTGCCTAAATGAGAATTGAAGATGCTCAAAATCTTATATATTTTGTGCTTGTTTGATATATTCTATAAAGCTCTCTTCGGAATTGATTCATATATCCTTTTTACCTTCTTTTCTCGGGTTGTATGCAATCCATAACACTCCAAAAACCCTACAAAGATAAAGTCAATAGCATTCACAACTAATAAAAAGCCTCTTCTTCCTTCTCCAAATTCGGTTTTGACCCATATATGTCTTAGATTTCACGAATATATGACTTCCATCAGATGACTAATTTTAGCCACAGATTAACAATTGTTTGAAACTTCTAGGATCAAGAAGGGGTTTAGAGAGCACTATCAGGTTTTGTACCCCCTCAAGTAAAATGCTCAATGACATAAATATCAGGATGACTTCAAGTAAAATACACATTTAATTACAACCTCATATTTTATTATCTAATGATGCTTCTAATTTTTGGAAAAAACTTATATTTTTTGTATAACATGATAACTAACACTAAGATGGCTCAACATACATGATTAATCACCAATCCAGATTATTTTGAGTTCATTGATTAAGGGAGAGTCTACATATTTTTGATGACATAATTGCTCGATCCCGATATATCCAGAAAGTTCACATTTTCCGGTCATTGCACTATTTAAAATGAATATGTAATTCTTATTTATTTATGATCCTTAGCTCAATTATATATGTATCTATCACCAAAACCTATATATTTTTTTTATTGAATTTTGTTTCATCTATATTCATCTCAGCTCAAGTATATATACATGCATGGTGACATATTCAATCCATACAAACATTGGAGATATTGGTGTAGATCTTATTTCCTAATAATTGGATTTAGTTAGCAAGTTATAGTTCTAAAAATAAAAAATGCAAGTTATGTTTAAGAAACACACACTGTTAGTTAGCAAGTCAGTTATGTTTCTGCTTCTTAGCCTGCTTGTAAAACAAGTAAGGAATTGAAACAAAAAAAAAAATCAGCATTACTCTTAGTTTAAAACTATTAGGACATTTGGCTTGAATCAAAGTATCGATAACTCAGTCAATGCAAAAGAGTCGCCAGAAGAGTACAGATAGTGTGCAATATCAATAGCATCGTCTACTCTCGACTGGATGATAACATCGAGTGGTACAGAAAATCCTGATCATAATTTTTTAAACACAAATATAAGAATATAAAAGGTATAATAATCTGCAAATTTTTAAGTCTATCCACATTTGATCGTGTCTACATGTATGAAGAATCTCTAATAAGCAAAAAAGAGAGAGAGTCAAATGATTTATACACGTATGAAATAAGTCTCAGAAGAGTACATATACTATGTGTCTTTTTTCTCAGGAAAAAATATCAAGTGCTAGCTCCTAGATCACACCAAAAGTTATTCCAGTGCACAAGGGACCGAAAGCATGGCTGTGTTCTAAAAACCTCACAAGCTCCGCAGGCTTGTTCTCCTCTCTCTCTCTCTCTCTCTCTCTCTCTTCTCCCCCTCTTATGCACTTGATATTGCACCCCAAATAAAGACATCCACATCTATGAAATAAATTGCAGTGAATAAGTGCATGAATAAGAACATCCCTTTACTTGCAATCTCTCTACCATTTTCTGAGTTGCATCTTGCATTGCCGCTAAAAGAGGTAAATATTCTTGCACTAGCAGGTTCTATTTGTTGGATTTGCATACCTGTCTCTTAAAATTTTTAATGTGTATAATAATGCCTACTAATCACCAAAATGCATACTTCATGAACCATTCTCTACATTTCAGATACTACTACTATATTTGAATGACAAAACAAGTTATTGAATTTGAGATTTTACAAATTTACGTTCTGTATAGGTTCTCAATCTCAATATGTCACGCCCTACTTCTTCTGATATAACAATATATTCGGTTTGGATATGCTAAATCTCTATTAGAATAACAAAAATTAAAATGGTTTATAATAATTATGAATTCCTCCTTCAGAAAGGCATTCGATATGGGACTATTTGAGCTATGATACTACATGCTCTCCTCTTTTTAGGATCTGACGCTCTCGTCAGAAGGACATAGTAAGAGAATATCACTTCACCAGATAATGTGGAATTCTAAAAGTAACCCCCATGAATTCTATAAATGGCCCCACTATTAACACTTCAATGTGGGATTTTAGAAGTGGCTCTCATTATATTTATGTGCTACTTTATTCTGTGTAACACTTACTTTCATTTGACACTTAGTTTCGCATACATCTGGTTGGTGTCTGAATATGATATTACTAAGAGATCTAACACATCAAGCATGTAAGATAGAAAAATACAATCACAGAAGATGAACACCAAGACATAATGCAATTCAGTCAACCAAGATCGACTTACATCCATGGAGCAAAAATAACAGAGTTTCAATATAATGGAGAATGTAATGGTTTACAAGAGAGAATAAGTAACTCTCCAATTATTCACATTTAGCAACTCTCATGTCTCTCTTGATCAATTATAAGAGATTTCAAGGCCTTACTTCTCATCTCTTCTATGAGAGAGAGATATATATAGTACATAAATCCAAATCCTAGTAGGATACCATTGCTTTTCTATTGTTGATCACCCAAATAAACAAAAAACCGGTCTATCTAGCCCAAGTCTAATTAGGACTCACTATGATCCATAATCACATTTAGATGCTTAACATAAGCGGACACAAATCCAACAACCTCACCTTAGCCATTATTTGGTTAGCTATATAACAAGGAAAACAATCTAATGCTCCAGCCATCCACTTTGCAAATACATACTGCTCATTCATGATATTCCACCTCTTGAGAACAATCCATATAATAATCATTTTGTCCAACTCGAGCATTAATGATCATCTCAAAATGTCACCCATGACATCTATGATCACACCATCATGACATTGCACACTTACGACTATAGCACTATGCTCCACATGAGCATTCATAACTGTAATACCATGCTCCACCTTAATCAAGATAGCATGACCATCTGAGCACATGTATACATTCTCCCTCATGGAGAATGTGATCACTACGTACACAGTGCTCTAATTTGCAATCATCATAATCATCTTTGGAAATTAACTTAACGATTGTATATATCATTTTTGCCTCATCATGTCTTGAAGAAATCAACGTTCTCTGGCTTCTTTTAGTCATCATGCATGCACAACTAATGCATCTATGGTGACTCTACTTGAGTGCCACTAAGTCCCTGTTTGGCTTGCCACATACATGTACGGAAGTCCTTGAGGCTGATTTAGATTTTAACAATGGCCACGTCACCATATGATTGCCTCTATAGCAGTTTTCTTACTCCCCATTGTGAGTCTTACAACCATCAGAGTTTGACCACCACCAGCACCTTGCATGCTACTCATGCGAAACTAGCAACTATTGCTAATTTTCCCACCAATGCACTTAGCCTAATCGTCTTCACAAGCCTAGGATCACTGTGATTTGACCATCACCAGTACAGTTTGCCTACTCAAGGTCGCATGTGTACGCCCAAAATTTATAGATTTTCTTATATTGCCAATTTAATTTTGAATACAACAATAAAAGAAAAATTTAGAATAAAATCTGAGATTACAATAATAGGAAAAATTAATTTGATTTTCCTTTTAAATTTACGTGGGTCTGGCAGTGGTGGAGTCTCAATGATGCATTCCGTTGACGATCCGAATGTCGCGTCGGTTGATTTCTCCGGAGAAGGAGAGGAAATTCTGCTCTTAGGATTTTTTTGTCTTCTTACTTCTCTTTGTTTGGGGCCCTTCTCCCTGAGAATTTCTCCGCTCTGGAAACTCTGTCTTTTTGGAAATTCTCCCCCTTCGAAACTCTGCCCCCTATCTTTTTTTATATAGATCGAAAGGTAACTGTTCGGATAATATACAAGTCAGATCCACGTAACAGAAATACCAAGATCGGGAGTAACTGTTTCCTTAAAATCTGGGCCAAGTCCACGTAACTGAAACACTGAGGCAGCGTAACCCCATCCCGCGGGTGCAACCTGCGGGTTGCCACCTGCAGGTGAGACCCGCGGGTCCACCCCGGGGGTGCACCCTTCTTCTCTCTCTTTTTTCTTTCTTCTTTTCTATTATTGTTTTTTTGTGTCTACATAACCCCTCTAAAGTTTTCGAAATTTCGTGTTGATTTGTAACGAATTTTGAAACACTTTGGACTCTTTGTTATTTTGGCTTTGCAGTTTTCATTGTGCTGCGTGATTTTTTTTATGGTATATTATGAACCACTTTCTGAAATCGCTATCTTTCATCTGTTTTGTTATTAGAGGTGTACTGTTAAACTTCTCCGATGTATCAAACATTGCTTCTAGTGAATTTTCTTAGTACTGGCTATTGCACTTGTGTTCCCATTCTCCTTGGGAATATGAACAATATTTGCTACCCATTTATGGCACTTTTTTTTTATTGAAGCTTGATTGTATAAGCTTTTTAACTTCATCCTTTATCGACTCCATTAGCTCTGAACGGAGTTTTCTTTGATGTTGTTTTATTAGTTGTTTTCATCTGGTTTAATATTTAGTCGATGCAAAGCAACTTGAGTATCTTGTGGGCTTAGGTTGGTTTCATCACCCATGATCACTTGAATCACCTTGTCTTTGATAGGCAGTTCACGCTGTTTAAAGTGCATGCTTCATTTGGCATCAAGATGTTTGGCTAATACTTCATCTTTGAGAAAGAGTTAGTTCATCATTTTCATTTGGAGTCAAACTGACAGGCATCATACTCGTAGAAAGCCCGTTGGATAGTACCCCTAGACTATGTCTGAGTCTGCATCAAAGTTTTCTATTTTTTTGCAGATCTCATCCTTTATAACCAGAGTATCAGGTGTCGTGACATATCTCAACTCTCTGTCAGTTTTGTGATAGTAATCAGATTCTTTTCCCTTCAAACATGAAGAAGTGAAGCGTGTTTCACTGCTCTTTGCCACACGCAGTGCTCCCCAGATGCGAGGGGAGAGCGAGCATGGGCGCACGCACATCGCTTTGTAGGTGCGCTCCATAGGCATGCATAATGCCTTTGCGGGTGTGAGTGTAGACGCGCACACAACGCTCCATAGGTGTGGGCATTGTCACGTGCACAAATTTAAACTTGACATTTAGCTAAATTCATACATCATTTTTTATATTGTTCGGAATGATTTTGGTTCATAATGATAAAACTTAGAGACTTCCTGATCTTCATCTTCAATATCATCGGATAGGATTGCATATAGTCGAACCCTTTCAAAGAGAATTGGTTTTTTTATCAACCCAGGAAGCACGGACTTTGATGTGTTGGTTAATATTGCTAAGTAGTGGTAGATAACTGCGACCAATATCAATAAGTCCGCATGATATTTTTATGACGAAGGACATGAATGGCCATCAATTTGATAACTGTTTGGTAAGACTTTGTCTTTCTTGAATTGGTTGAGGCTGAACTTTGAGTAATTTAAGTCTCAAGCTATTTGACCCTCAATTTTAATGAGTTGGAGGCGACAGAAGACAATTATATCCCCACTCAGGCAATCGAAATATAGACAGTTTCATCGTGAATGTTGTTGCATTTCACAATAATGATTTTTTTTAAGAATGTGAGCATTATCCGTAGTGATGCAGACACGACGGTCGTGAGCCTCACATGAAAATTTAAATTTTCAGTGGGCTCAAACCTGACGTCATCATCATATAGCTTCAATTTTGAGAGAGTTTCAGAGAAGAAGTCTGTTTCATGTATCTTAAAGACTACATGATCTTGAATATAAGGCTTGTGCTTTTAGCCTTGCTTGTAAAATGGACGCAACCCCGAAAATGAGCACATGTGATGATTTGAACATATGAATACCAACTTGAGCCTTCTATAGAGTGCGACATGCGAGTGTCATGACAAAACTCGCACGGAAGCTGAAATATGCGAGTGTTATTTTGAACTCTGTATTGAGGCTGAAAAATCCTTTTGTAAACTTGGGTCGCTTGAGTTGCATATCTTGATCTTCTGGATTGATATGTATCTCGGAATAAAGCTCCATTGGCTAGGTTAATTACTATGCTACAAGCCTTATAATGCTATGAGGAATTGAGGAAGCCTTGGGAAGTTCGTAGATCCCATTCACCATCCCCAGTTGAATCAATTCTTAATGTGGAGAAAAGATTCAATTTTTTAAGTGATTTACTGTGCCCTTATTAGGCTGAAGTGTCTTCAGAGACTGGGAGGAGGGCTATCCATTTTTATATTTTTGAATCATCCAAATATTGTTGCAGTTTGTCATATTGACTGTTACTTGGATAATGGATACAGTCTCATATGGCGGAACCGAATCCAGTATTGCTTTGGAGGATTTTGTTCACTTTCCTTATGCATGGGAGCTTCTTTAGAATTGCATTTTGAAGTTGAATCAGACCGAACATTGCATGTTGGCTTCATAACAAATATGAGCCATCTTGAAATACGGTGCCAGACCCTATCCCCTAGGTGGGTCGTGCGAAAGTAAGAGCCTTCCTGAAACATCGGCCCTACCCCTTGGGTGGGTCATTCTAAATTTCTCGGATTGCAGAATATGAGAATCATGTACTAAGTGATTTATGTAAGATTGAGCCTTATGTCTGCTTCGGTTCACATGGGCTTAGTCTCTCATCTGATTTGGTCAAAATTAAGCTGAGCCTTATACATATTGGCAGTGAAAATTTCTAAGTAAAATGAAGTTTTCCACAACAGAACGCGAAGCTAACTCTGTAGCTCCGCGCCTAGCTATCTTAGCCCCGCGTATGAGTAAAACGCGAAGCTAATCAATAGCTCCACGTTCTGGTTTCTTAGCTCCGCGTTTTGATGCGATTAGCTTCGCGTGAGCAGATAAATCAGAATCATAAATTGATTGAGATTAAGATTTTGGTTTATCCAAATACCCAAATTAAGTCTAATCAGAACTCTAAATCAAGAGATTTAAATCAAAACTAAGATATTTGATTGGAATCCTTGATGAATACAAATTCTATTTAGATAGAAACTCTCATATGGATCTAAGGCTATAAATACCCTCTTGAGGAAGCCTTAGGGGATCTTTTGAAAGTTTTTGTGAGATTCAAGTTACGCGTGAGAGCCTTGAACGAATCAAGACCAGAGAAGATCATCCAAAGTCGGCCGACATCTTCTTCATTAAGAGCAAGAAGACAATTGTTGTCAGATCGTCCAAAGGAGCTACTAGATAGATCCCATCGCCACATAGATCCCACAATTCATTGTAAAAGAGAGCGATAGATTATAAATCCTCTCGTTTATTCTTTTTCTTGTTCACTTTCATTGTAATCTAAGCTATATTCAATGGAAGGGAAGCAAATTTTCGCTGCGAACAATGATTTGATTCATACTAGACTGGGTCTTGTATTTGACTGCTTGAGCCTCATAACCAATGCGGGCTTCAAAATTTATGAGTGTTCTTTGATGATCTCGAATCCATTGGGTTCAGCTTAATTTTGAGCTTGACACATTTTCTGTTACATGAACACTGAGAATATCATCATGCACCATGAGTTTTGAATTCTCACCAGGGAAGATTTGATTGAATTTATCTTCAATTGATGCGTATTCTGGACATATTTCCTGATATCAAAGATAATTGTTCCGTGATAAAACATCTTTTTCTTCTTCGGATGTATTTGAATTTGTGTATAATATTTGAGTTTGATATTTTGACCATTTTTTTTTAATCCTCTTGAGTGTTGGATAAATATAACTAATCCAACATAGTTAAATATATCCCTTCGATGAGTTACATGGGAGTCGAGCTATCCGGATAGCTCGTCGGGGTGCAGGGTGCGGTGCGCCCCTGCCAGGGGTGTGGGGACAGTGCTCCCAGTCCAAAATTTTTTAAGAGGATTGGCTATTAACTTCCTTATAATTTTCTTCAAAAACTTACTACATAGAGTTTCAAAACGTTCATCCTGCACGCACCCACTAGGGTAGCACCCCGGGTCAAAACAAGAGAGATCTATGCACCGGGAAAGATTAGTATGCGGACAGATCTGCGTGCGTGCGCATGGAGAGATCCTTTTTTTTAGCACCCTGCGGGTTGCACCCGCAGTTGCAATCTGCAGGTGCATTCTGCACCCATGGGTTGCACATCTGTGGGTGCACCCTGCAGGTGCAGCCCCCACGGTTACAATCTCGCGGGTGGCACCCCACACACCGCGCGGTTATTATTATTTTTTATTTTTTATTTTTTTTATTACGCGCACCTATGCCTTCTCTGCGAGCGAGCACAGGGTCATGGGTTCTTTTTATGGATTATTTTCAACTGTAATTTGTCAATTTAATTTGTCAATTAACGCCTTTTTGTAACGTTGAGGCTTGCCCGTTGGGACTTGTGTCTTCTCCGACGGTCTTGATTTCTCTTTTTTGCGACCGTGTTAAGATCAATTTTGATTTTGTAATAGGCGATGACGCCGTATCTCTTTTTAAGAGGCAGTGATGCCTTATTCTTATTGACAGACGATGATGTCTTGTTGATTTTCAAGGGCGATGATACCTCATAAGTTTTGACATGCGATAATGTCTTGTTAGTTTTTGTGGGCGATGACGCTTCACTTTTCTCACTTTTTTCTTTTTTTTTCGGCCTTCACCCGGCGATGATGCCTAGGTTCAAACCAGAGGAACTTGTCGATCGGATTGCGCCGCCGAAACCTCCCATTGTGGTCGCTAATTCTTATACGCCCAAAATTATTTGATTTCCTTACATTGCAAATTTAATTTTGAATACAACAATAAAAGAAAAATTATAGAATAAAATCTGAGATTACAAGAATAAGAAAAATTAATTTGATTCCCATTTTAAATTTATATGGGTCTGGCAGCGGTGGAGCCTCGCTGATGCATTCTGTTGACGATCCGAACATCGCGTCGGTTGATTTCTCCAGAGAAGGAGAGGAAACTCTGTTCTGAGGATTTTCCTGTCTCCTTATTTCTCTTCGTTTGGAACTCTCCTCCCTGAGAATTTCTCCGTTCTGGAAACTCTATTTTTCTGAAAATCCCCCCCCCCCCCCCCTCCGAAACTCTGCCCCCTCTCTTTTTTATAGATCAAGAGGTAACTGTTTGGATAAGATATGGGTCAAATCCACGTAACAGAAATACCGAGATTGGGGGTAATTGTTCCTTTAAAATTCGGGCCAAATCTACGTAACCGAAACACCGAGGCGGCGTAACCCCATCTCGCGGGTGGCACCCGCGAAGACTCACAGGTACACCCCGCATGTGTTCCCGCCGGTGCACCCCGTGGGTGCACCCTTCTTCTCTCTTCTTCTTTTGTTTTTTTTTCTTTTCTTTCTTCTTTTTTATTATTTTTTTTGTGTCTACAACATGCCTAGCTATCATTGCAACCAGCTCATCTAGCATGCTTGCCGTTGTGAGCCTAACAGTTGTCTCATGCCACCCATGCGATATTGTACTTCATTGTGTTTGATTTTATCAGCTTGAAAATTTCCTTTTTCTGTCTAGCATCCTCAATGTGTTAGATCTAATAGTAAGTCAAGATTTGGGAGGAGATCATCTATCAGTGGTATCAAAATTCAAATTATCGTCCAAGAGGGAGTGAGTCCCAAATAAATTTCAAATATTGGGAGTGATTTGTGGTCTGGCTTTGCATAAAAAGTGGAGATCTATGGAAATAATAAGAACAGTGGATATTCGTGGCTGTTAATAGTCGTATTGCTTCCAACCTTCTTATTTATGCATTGTTAGATGGTACCATAGTTGCCATCCCAAAACTTAAGATTTTCATAAATGAAGGAAAAGATTGTTAAGAATTTACATATAAGTATAGCCCAACATTGAAAAGAACAAGAAAGAAATAAAGGTTTAAATAGAATTTGTGGGTAATACCTACTAACTTAAAGTTTTATGTTAAAATTGATTTTGAGAATAATTAAGGACCATCTTACTTTCTAAAGAGCCTCTAATAGTGGTATCAGAAACCATTGGCTGGCTAATAAATATGAAAAATACCACGAATAACAAAATGATCTCTTTCAGTAGAATCAACTAGAATATATGAAAGTCTCACAAAGAAGATCTAATATATTGCAAAGATCTTCCTGCACCACTAGGAGGGATTTCGGCTAAGCCTAAAATATATATATAACAAAATAGGGAATATACTCGATTATAAAGCTATGGATCATTAGATAAGGGTTAGATGCTTCACATTTCATCATGTACCCACAATGGAGTTGGCACATAAATTGTCAAATACCTTGAAGAAACTACAAGCAAATAACTGCAAAGGCGTTCTTATTTATGAATCTAGTGAATATGAAACAAGGATGATAGTTCTATCGTGGAGCACTAATAAAGTTAGAAAGAACACTAATTAGTTGGCATCTACATATATTTGCTTATACTCTGCAATCATTGTTATTATTGAGTTTCCTTCTTGATAGTTAGGAAACACCTATAATACTATTGAGTAATTCAGCTAAAATTTCATAGTGAGTTTGGTGACGAGCTGTCTTCTTAATGAAGAGATTAGGCGAATGGAGTTCGCGAACATCATCATAAGAGGCTTTGAGTTGTCATTTTCTAATAGTGGTATCAGAGTCCAATTTGTAACCCAAAGAAAATGAAGCGTGATGTGAAATCTGAAACATCGTGAGTGACTTTGCCATAGAGAATAGAGATTTATGGATGGATATCATACAAATCATAGAGATTCATAGATGATAATAACCATATCGTAACCTATGTTTATCGGATATACCCACAAATGGACGGAAAAATTCTTTTAAGTATAATTCCATATCGGAAAGAACTAGAGAAAATGGTAAGTGTAAGTAGAAAGCTAAGACCAATAAACAAGGTTGAGAATCATATTCTGATAAAAAAAATGTCAAGAATATTCTCTCAATCTATTTTTTAATTGTTTAAGTAAAGGTTTTTGATCATCTCAACCTTCTCTTGCACAATCGAGTATTTGATTTTCTCAAGAGTTGTTTTTGATGGATCGATGTCTACAGAATGAAAGAGAAATTAAAGGAAAAAAATTGTACAGAAAGATAAGCTGGCATGGGACAAGAAGAGGACAGAGATGAAGATAACATCAAAACTGATATACCGATAATAGCAACAACAAGGGCCTTAGCTAATTGTAGAGAAGAACTGGAGAGAGATAAGATCTATCTTACTGAAGTAACCGCCAAAATAGAAATAACCCGATCAAGACCTCACCACCGGTAGGCTACGAGGGCATTTCTAGCCAGAGACAAAGCCAAGGGGCTAACTCTAGCAACCTACAGACCGAATAGTCTCATAGAGTCAATAACACTAATCATATTACTTACTTCGGCACTTTCGACGATCCCAATATACTTCTTATCTGTTTACTAAATATCATGATCGGTGAGACAGACCAAAATATGAGCCTCTTACTATGGCGTGGGCCGGTTATAGGAAGGAATGAATATCATTTGATAACAAGGAACCAAGTTTGCATTAGCAAACAAGAAGGAGGTGGGAGAAGTTTGACTAGAATGTATAAATAGGACTCTCCAATCCAAATAGTCGTGGAAACTATCATCCACTCTGAAAAAAGAATCCTTAAAGAAAAATATGGCAATAGATGCGCCCCATGGACGGATACCGAAACTCAAGTAATGTGTCATTATTTTTTAGAAGGGCCTAGTAACAAGTAAAAATACATGCTAGACCGAAATGAAATATAAATTGGAAAATGGGACAGATGTAAGTTTTGGAAAGATAAATGAGGAGACAATCCACAACTTATATATAACTTTTCCAACTTATATAATATTGCGAGCTATCCAGGCCGCTCGGTAGGATGCAACACATGAAGGGAGAATTTAGGCCGAGCTTTCAGAACGAAGGGGACTTAGCATTAGAACTCGAAATGAGGCATTAAAACAAAAATTGATTCTTGCATCTCTTCAACTAATGAATCAAATATCCCAATGCGGTTATAGAATAAAGATGTCACTACATGACTTCATAATGCTACGAAATCATTAGTACAAAAAGTCTCGCCCCGTAAATGTAATGAAGGTTTGGAATTTAATAACACCGACACTACACTATGTAGGGAGGCAAAGGAATTCAACATATATTTATCGAGTACAGATGGAGTACAGAGGTGTGACAGCTCGTAAAGGCTACGGCGGTAAGGGTTCAAGGATGGAATTCATTGTAGATGATTTAGACATTTGAAACTGTTGTATGGATACTGTTAGTGGTCGTCTCATAAGAGTAATTATGTGAAATATTTAGCTTGAAAGAAATAACCGTATTTTCAATAATAATTCTTTATTTACTTTAGTCATTGCATATCGAATTAACCAAATTGCTCTTCAATGGTTAGGAAACGAGCATATTCCATCAGATACCAGTGGAGCCTTACATCAATCTAGGCAAGATCCCTGAAAACACCTTGATCTACTATAGTTGGATGCTGAGGAAGAAGACATGTAACAATAATCCATCATGGGTGGGAGCTCAGAGGTGTAGACAAAATTGAGGGCTTCACAGAGATGAGATCATCACAGCTTGATGTATATGACATGCCACTATAGGAATTGATGTATATGACATGTCACTATAGGAATTTTTATATGTTGTAATAATTGTATCTACTCTACTTACAAGGTAGATTAATATTATACATAGTTTTCTCCTTAGAAGAAGACATTGCTATGTAATAATGTAAACTCTAAATTGTTTTATTAAGATTATTTATTGGAAGACAGAAAGATATACTCACCGTTCATTATCTAAAATTTTATTTAATTAGATAATAGATGAGGGGCCTATAAGCAAATACCCATAAGGAAACGGATCTTTTAGAAAAATTCTAAATGTGCACCGCTTTCCTCTTAGTGAGCACTATGGATAAGTTTCCAAAAATTTCAACTTTGCCTTTTTTTTTTTCCTTGGCTCCTTCTTAGTGAGCACCATCCCTCTTTAAAGCCATGTAGCATCATCCCTCTGCCGACAACGATTTCGCGATAATAGGGAAGTGTATCATGTCAATTGGGAGCAATTTCACTGATTGGGATTAAGGAATAGGTGATTTGGGATTGTTTTAAGCAGATCTGGAAAGACAGGAATCAAAAAAGAGGGAAAGAGAAAAAATAGAAAGAGGTGCTCACTTAAAAAAATTAATTAGAGAAGATACAAACTTGGAAAATAAGTGGTGCTCATTAACAACCTTGTAAGTTATATGGAGAATTTCTAGATGGGCACAAGATTTTTCCTAGTGAGCCCACTTTTCCTAGTGCGCACATATTTTCTTTTCAAAAACCTTATTTTTTCGTAGTGAGCACACTTATATACCCAAATTATCCTTACCATCTCCCTCTCTTTCTCTCCCACCGTTCCCAAACTCTCCCACCATTCCCAAATCAAAACCTATTTCTAAAATCGCGAGCGTCGGGTGGTCTCTCTCTCTGGCTAACCTGATCTCTCGCCGACTTCCCCCCCCTCTCTCTCTCTCTCGGGTGGGGTCCTATATACCCGGCTTCCCTTCTCTCTCGCCGACGCTCGCGGGGTCTTGCCGACGGTTGCGCGGACTCTGGCAACTCGCCGACGCTCACGCTCTTCCCCTGACGCGCTCTCGCCAACGCTCGACTTCAGGAGTGCTGGAGGTTTAAGGAGTAAGGTATTTGCTATTTAAATTTAATCAATTTTTTTTTATGGATTATGATTTTAGACTGAGATTGAGTTGTTGTTGTTTTTTTTTTTTTTTGGTGGTTTGTTGGTTTTCTTTTTCTTTTTTTCTTTTTTTTGTTGGATTATGATTTTAGACTGTTTTAGACTGAGATTGAGTTTTTTTTCTTTTTTTGGTTGTGGAGAGTAAATACTGGCGACTGATTTGCATTTGAGTAATCTAATGTCAGAGTGATTCCCTTCCGGTTGAGATCAAAATCTAAAGATTTGGTTTTGGTGATCATTAGTTAAATTCTTCATAGACATTGATGCCTAGTAAATTCTTATATTTTATACTTTCTTAGACTAATTATGTGTATTAATAATCATTAGTTAAATTTTGCATAAATATTGGTGATCATTACATGCCGTAGAATTTAGGGGATTATTTTGGTGCCATGTGTATTATTTTGTATGTTGGAAGTGGCTATCATGTTGGTGATCTTGCTTCAAATTTTGGACAGAACAGTTTATTGAGAACTTTAGAGGCATATTATAATTGTAAATGATACTACAATGTTAAAACTCGAGTATATCAATGATATATTGAGAACTTTAGAGGCATTATGTTTATATAAGTTGTTTAGGTTCATTTAAAATAATATGATCACACATACAATTATTTAGCTTAGATAGCTCAAAAATATTTCGTGTACCGAGATAATAAACATTATCTTAAAACATTTGTAATTTAGAAATTCACATATATTTGAATCCTAAATATTTTAGAATTAACTTATCCATTTTCATATGGGGTTATTTATCATGTGCATGTATATATGTTTGTAATGATGTTCATATAAAATTTTGTCATACCCTTACAGTACTAGTTTCCTATTTTTCTAAATTTGGCATATAGATGTGTCCGTATCATACCTGTATCCATGCTTCAAGATATCAATCTACTCCATTTCGTTTGTCCGTATCATACCTTATCCCTGCTTGTATTAGATAGTTAATTTTTGATTTTCGAATCGGGAATAAATTGAAATATAGATTTTGTGTGTTTATATTATGTTATTTAATGATTTAGATAGGCAAATATAATTAGCATATGGTGATATGTGATATTTGATAATTTAAAATTTCATTTTGTAAATAAAATCGTTGGTGATTTAGAGATGGATCCCGCGCTATCATCTCGGATTCGACCAACAGCCTCGAATAGGAGGAAGAAAACGGGGATCCGTCCAGCCATCGATCCTAACATTCCTGAAATCCGTGACGAACCGGATTCGCAGGTTGATGCTGCCACAGAGACCCTTGCGTTACGCATTCTCCGAGGTGTATCACAAGAAAGTAGGGGCATCGATTCGTCAGATTCAGAAGAAGAGGAAGTATCGCCAATAAATGGAGGACCGAATGATTTATCTCTTTTGAAGAGTTTTAGAACACACGTTGCTTTCTTTATATCTAAGAATGAGGTCAGACATATTAACTTTGAATTAAATTTTATCGTAGTTGTTGTTTATCTAAAATATTTTGCTTTGTTATCATTTCGGGAACGAGATCCATTACGATGCATAAATCACATGAAAAAAATAAACACATGGTCTCTGGAATCTGAAGAGCCAAATACCCGTTTTGTGCAGCACATCTGTAATTCCTCTTTATGTTCGCTCATAATATATTCTTATCAGTACATTAGTAGCGTTGAACTAACTGCATTTGTCGAGCGTTGGCATCCAGAAACGAATACCTTTCACTTGTCTTTTGGAGAAATGACAATCTCTCTTGATGATGTAGCATGTCTACTTGGTTTGCCAGTAACAGGAAATTCCGTTAGCCTTCCAGACATAAGAGATGGGCTCATTGCAGTTGAGCAACCAACTGAGTCATTGGGTGTCGAGTATAATGAAGCTTTTGAGGAGCATGCCGGTGGTTGAGCAAACGTGACAACAAAGTGTCTTTAGAGCATGTCAAAGCTATTAGGGATAGGCTTGACACGCTGACGGTCAACGAGGTTAGGCAAAATGTAAATTTATTTGGTGTTTTTCTCCAAACGATCATAATTTCAAATTTTGATATTGTTTTTTTAATATCATAACATTGCAGGTGATATGGGACCCATATCGGTCCTTTAGGGATACCCATCCATTTCAGGAAGTATCCTTTTATATGGGTACATTGAAAATGAAGGATATTGTTGAGCCTTATCATCCTGTACGGGTGTTACGACAGTTTGGGTGTCGTCAGTATATTCCGCCTCCACCGTTCAGCCTATTCGAGAAAAAAGTGGCCTTACGAGCAAAAGCTACTCGGTGACATATGGACATGCTGAGGAAATGTGGCTGAGTTGGTTAGATCATGTACTTGCACAGGAGCATCGAAGCGTAGAGGCAAGTACCCCGGGTGAGTGCACGCATGATTATATGGTGTGGTATGAAAAGTTATCTTGACGTTTTATTGGTCCGTCCACCCATGCCTCAAATCAAGAGGGGGCGCAAGATGTCCCGTACACAAATACTGAAGATGTCCCGCAGATAAATAATGACGAGGTAATATTCGGTTTTTTTTATTCTTTGCAAATAAATCAAGTATAATCGAACTTATATATGTTTTTGCCATAATATATGCAAGAATTCAAGAAGTTATAACAATTATTGATCTCTTCTTAGAGTAAGGCGAGAACACAAGTAAGAGGCGTCCGAGTTTGCTCTATAATGCCCTCGTGAAAATAAAATCAGTTCTAACCGGGTGCACACAAACTGATATTGACACAGTTGTAGACACTAAAAATAATTCTAAAAAAAAATAATAATAAAATTATATGGAAACCACGATGGGAGAACCCGAGAGTGCAACCCGGGAGAGCTCCCGCGGGTTGCTACCCGCAGGAGAATCCCGCGGGTTGCAACCCGCGGGAGGATCCCGCGGGATGCAACCCGCGGGACATCCCGCGGGACATCCCGCGGGTTGCTTCCCGCGGGATCTCCCACGGGTCGCAACCCGTGGAAGCTCCCGCGGGTTGCATCCCGCGGGAGCTCCCGCGGGATGCAACCGCGGGAGCCTCCCGCGGGTTCCAACCCGCGGGAGCTCCCGCGGGTTGCCACCCGCGGGAGAGATCCCGCGGGGTGCATCCCGCAGGAGCTCCCGCGGGTTGGCACCCGCGGGAGCGATCCCGCAGGTGCCAACCCGCGGGTTATTTTCCGTATTTTTGTTTTGTTTCCTTTGCTAATATTCCGTGATCCGATTTTTCAGGAGCGAATCGATCCGGATTTCAAGTCTTCTCAGTCTATAAAATACAGGATTGGACTCGAGAGAAAGGACCTTTTTTTTTTGGAGCTGGCAGAGCGATTCTTCAGAGAGGATCGAGAGAGATCAGAAGGAGCGGGTTTTCTTCACAGATCCCCTTCCAAGTTGGATAGTCAACGGAGGCAGCAATAAGACTCCACCGCCACCCGTACCCACTTAAAAAAGGGAATCCACCAATATTCCCGTTCTTGTGACTCCTATTTTCTTTTTGTAATCTGAATTCTCATTGTAATTCATCAATTTTTCAATGGAATCAAAGATATAATTTTCGGGCAAACAAGAACTGGCGACCATAGTGGGAGCCTCTCTGTTCACTACAGAGAACGTTGTGGCGCAGTCCGACTTTCTACCCATCGGATCTGTTGTCGAAACGCTGATCGTAGAAGTCGATCAGCAAAAATACGAGGAATTTCTCTCTTCCTCCGATTCGGAGCCCAGGCGTCATCGCCGGGCTATGATAAACAAAGGTGAGGCGTCATCACCCGCCGAAAAGAAAAAGGCGTCATTGCCTATCAAGAAATATGTGGCGTCATCGCCCGCTGAAACTGACTCTGTCAGGAAATATGTGGCGTCATCGCCCGCTAAGACTGACTCTGTCAGAAGATGTGTGGCGTCATCGCCTACTCCTAAGTTGAATCAAACTCTCACCCGCTCTCAGAAAAGAAATCTGAGGCGTAAGGCCCAGCGGGCCAGCCTCAACAGTGCCTCTGAAAAATTGCTGTCAGAAAATCCAGATCAGGAAACAACATCAGAGAAGAAAAATTCCAAAAATGGAAATCCGCAGGCAGAAATGCCGGTTGCACCGCACAGGGGCAACCCCGAAGTGGCAACCGCGGGTGCAAACCCGCGGTTCCAACCGCGGGTTGCACCCCGCGGGGGCAACCCCGCGGTTGCAACCGCGGGTGCAAACCCGCGGTTCCAACCGCGGGTTGCACCCCGCGGGTGCAACCCCGCGGTTGCACCCCGCGGGTGCAACCCCGCGGTTGCAACCGCGGGTGCAAACCCGCGGTTCCAACCACGGGTTGCACCCCGCGGGTGCAACCCCGCGATTGCACCCCGCAGGTGCAAGCCCGCGGTTGCAACCGCGGGTGCAAACCCGCGATTCCAACCGCGGGTTGCACACCGCAGGTTACAACCCGCGGGTTGCACTCCGCAGGAAAAATCAGGGTTTCGTTCTGGTTTCTATTCGGGCACACGCGCAGTAAGCACACAGCGCACACCTAACTTTTTGGTTACTCTCTCAGGGGTACCATCCCACTCCTCTGCAGACAAATATAAAGATGTGCTCGTGCGCTCACCAAGTTCCTCTTCGGATGAACATATTCCGAAGAATAAGTCAGATGCGTGCGGGGCCCGCGCAACTGTGCAAGCCAGCACACACTCTAGAAGATTTCATAAAGAAGATTGTGTTGATACTGAAGAAATTCTCAGCCCTGAGATATTACAAACCAACCAATATTATGAGCAGAACTTGCGACGCAAGAGGCGTCAAAGTGTAAATTTAAATGGGAACATGTCTCAGGACTTGAGAGAGTATCTTACTCAAAAGAGGAGCACATCCCAATCCACTTCTCACTGCCATTGTGAACGGTTGATTTCAGCCGTTTTGTCAAACTGCAAATGTAAGTCAGGACCGCCCGTTTTTGAGCGGATTACGGAGCCAAAAAGAAGACGGATAGTAAAAAAGATGAGCCCTGGGGATGATCTGCCTGCCGTTTCATCCTATATGGTTGGTAAAGGCAAGAAGATTGCCGAAAGCGAGTCCTCAGACAAAGAGTTTACTTCAAAATTAAAGGGGGTGCCCATTGAGCCAGAGGGCGTGTTTCGACACACTCGGGCTAGGAGAGGAGTCGCTATACCATTAAACTATAAGAAATTAGCTGCAGGATCTGATGAAGAGGAAGACAAATATTCTGCTGTTGTATCTTCGTCTTACTCTGATTCGAACAAAGGATCAGAGACTGCAGTAAACATGGTCGATCTTCCAGAAGAGGTTTCTAGAAGGCTGGAAAGACAAGAACAACGTCTCAAACAGTAAGAAGAAACCATGGAAGAGATGAAACAACTCTTAACTCAGTTGCTGGCCCAAACGAAGAAGGGCCAATCCTCGTCATCCGCTAAACGGCATGAAGAAGAACAACATGTCCGCATAGAGGAAGATAGCGAAGATGACTACGAAGAAGTACCTTCTCAGTTAGGAGAAAAAGAAAGGGTAAAAGTGGTTATTAATCCTCAGGTGGAAAAAATGGAGAAGATGGAAAATCAGCTACAGGCTCTTCTTCACCGGAAAAAGTTACAGGAAGTGGGGATAGTGCGTCCCTATCCTATAGAATGGGAGACTACGCCCTACCCTGCAAACTACAAACCGTTAAACCTGCAATCGTTTGACGGGAAAGGCTCTCCGCAGCAACACATCTTCTACTTCTTGTCACAGACAGGGCATTTAATGGGGCATGATCCAACATTGACCAAGATATTTGCGAGTACCTTACAAGGATCCGCATTTACCTGGTTTATGCAACTACCCCAAGGAACGATTAAATCATGGGCCGATGTAGAACGTGAGTTCTTAGCCCGATTTTTCAAAGACGATACTGAAGTCTCGGTACCATCCTTGCTAGCAGCAAAGCAGGGAGAGGGTGAGACAATAAAAGCTTTTGTTGAGCGGTTTCGAGAGCTTTCCATGCGGTGTCCGCATGGCATGACACAGGAGACCCTCGTGGAGACTTGCAGACATAACTTATTGACTGACGTCTTAGTCAAAATGAGTTCAGTTGAATCCAAATCTTGGAGAGACTTACTCAAGCAAGGTGAGCAGGCCGAAGACATACTCCGGTGCCTTGAAGACCAACAGCAATCTACGAGAAGAGTCGCCTCCAACAAACCAACATCTCATTTCCCCCGTTCCAGAGGGAAAGATATAATGGCGGTGGAGAATACATCCAAGCCAAAACAAAGGCCGGCTAAAACCAACATAGCAGGTTCACCCAGGCCACAAAAACAGTATTCATTCAAGGATGAACATACTGTTACCATGTTCAATTTGCTCACTAAGCGCAACATGCTCAAGTTGCCAGAGAGCAAGAGGCCTGAAGAGGTTGGAAAGACCAATGATCCGAATTACTGCTTATACCATCGGATCGTAGGTCACCCAACTAAAAACTGTTTCATTTTGAAAGACAAGATTCAGGCACTAATTGATGCTGGAGCAGTTCAGCTCAAAGCTGAACAAAAAAGGGTGACAGCTAACTCGGCTACATTTACAGTGGGTGGTCTAGAAGTACCATCTGGGCTCACACCTATTCCCAAAGGTGAGCTCAGGGTGGTTAATTTAGACTCCCATAATCAGCAGAAGAAAGGGTTAGTCCCTTTCACAACAGAAAAGCAGGAGGTCCTTTGGGTGTATCCAGACATTCTTGAAGATGAACAATGGATAACCGTCAGGACCAGAAAAAAAACTGAAACAAGAGGAAAGAAGCGCATGTGTAATGCCGTCTCAGCAACCATTGAGAAGGATGCAGATGACATTCCGCTGTTGACAGATTCTGAATCGGAGGCGACAGCTTTGGCGGTGGAGAATGAACCTGCACCACCTTCCGGAACCAGATCTGGAAAACACTACTTGAAGGATCTCTCAAACACAGAAGCTGGCCCCTCTAAGCCAATCAAGGAGACTAATGAAGGAACTACCAAGCAAATTCCCGACAAGGGAAAACAAAGGAGCTCAGATACAACCGAGCACTACGAAAAGATGTCTCTGAAGAACAAAATTCCTCTTTTCAGTTTGATGTCATGGCACAGTTGGCTAATATACCTGCAAGAATAACTCTGTACGAGTTATTACACCTGTCCAAGTCTACAAGAGATGCGCTAAGAGAAGCCCTAGCGGAATCTGAAGCTTTCTTAGCCCATCTCCCGGAGGAAGTTGAGGAGGCATGCCCGCACTGCAACTCAGTGTCGAGGCACGCCCCTTATATCACTTTTACACCAGAGGACATGCAGCTGAAGAATATTAAGCACAACAGGCCTCTGTACTATACCGGGTATATTGGCTCAGCAGAAATCGGTCGAATTCAGATTGATCCGGGTTCTGCCTTGAGCATCGTGCCACGGAGGCTTATGCAGTTTCTTGGGATCCCTCCCTACAAACTGACTCCAACTAATACCGCCATTTTTAGCTTCAATGCCAATGGCAGTCACTCTCTGGGAAAGATCAGGCTCAGATGCCAGATCGGAGATCTTAAAAGCGAGGTGACCTGTTACGTGATCGAAGCAGACACTTCTTATAACATTCTCTTAGGACGACCATGGATTCATGCTAATATGATCGTCCCATCCACCCTGCACCAATGCATGAAGTACGTGGATGAAGACGGAGAAGTGCATACTTTGATTGCTGACAAACAGCCATTCAAGGGTGTTGAAAACTACTTCGTAGACGCCCTTCTGTATGCTGAAAGTGCTGAGGTCGACCCCCCACTACACGATGAATGTGATAGTGGGAATGAAGAGTCAGGAGTGTTTATTGCCAATGAAGGCTTTGAACCTCTTGTAATTAATCTTGATGATTTAGATGTAAATGACACCGCCAGTGATGAAGGCGAGTGGGAAATAAATGAGAATCTGAACTTTGCTTATTTGCCTGGTGTTCTTACTGATTCTTTAACTTCAGCTACTAGCACGGATGCAGATAGTCTCTCAGAATTTGAGACTTTAGCAACCATGCACATGCCTATTAGATCATCAATGATGGTACAACCAAACATCGAAAATGCAGATGGGGCGGTGTTCGAAGTACCGGCCCATCGACCAGATCAAAAACCTATTTTTTTTGGAAGAATTAAATCACATATAGTCTCATCCAGTGATAGTGAGAGTGAGGCTCAGGAAGCCCCTCAATTCTATCATTATGGACTAAAGTCATTCCGGATGATGGCAAAAATGGGATATGATTTCATCAATAAACC
This sequence comes from Dracaena cambodiana, assembly GCA_036321105.1. NCBI lineage: Eukaryota > Viridiplantae > Streptophyta > Magnoliopsida > Asparagales > Asparagaceae > Dracaena > Dracaena cambodiana. Next base: position 22,114,953 of record JAYEPQ010000019.1, read on the forward strand.
CGGATTAAACTTTGGTAAGGGACGTCGGGATCCGCTTCCCTCATTCGTACCCAAAGGAAAAGAACCGGACTATTATCACAAAACTGGCAGGGGGTTGGGATACGTCACAACACCCGATCCTTCGGATATCGAAGATATGATTTGCCAGAATGTGGAAGATTCCGATTGGGATTCGGATATCAACCTGGGTATATTATTCAGAGAGATGACGGTAAACATGACATCTATCAGTCCAACCCCAGATGAAAACGATGAACTGACCCTTATAGAAGATGAAGCATTAGTAAAGCATCTTGATGCCCAATGGAACATGCGCTTTGAGCAATGTGAACCTCCTACGGAGGATAAGGTGGTCCAAATAAATATGGGAGATGAAATCAATCCTAAACCCATATTTATAAGCGAGAGTTTACCTCCTAATGAAAGAGACGACCTGGTGACTCTCGTTCGAGAATACATAGATGTCTTTACTTGGAATTATGAAGACATGCCGGGTTTAGATCCTCAAGTTGCTGTGCATCGACTCAATATTAAGCCAGATGCGAAACCAGTAAAACAGCAACAGAGAAGATTCCGTCCAGAACTGATGGAATCAATCGAAGATGAAGTAAAGAAGCTTATACAATCTGGCTTCGTACGAGAAGAACAACATCCTGATTGGGTAGCGAACATCGTTCCAGTTCCCAAAAAGAATGGAAAAATTCGAATCTGCATCGATTTTCGAGATCTCAATGCAGCATGTCCTAAAGATGAATTTCCACTTCCAATAGCGGATGTCATGATTGACAACACCTGTGGATTTGAAAGAATGTCTTTCATGGATGGATTCTCCGGATACAATCAAATCAAAATGTGTCCGAAAGACGAGAAACATACTGCATTCAGGACACCGTTAGGCGTGTACTGTTATACGGTCATGCCATTCGGTCTAAAGAATGCAGGTGCAACTTACCAGCATGCTATGAGCACAATTTTCCGCGAGCATCTCCGTAAAACGGTAGAGTGTTATGTGGATGACTTGGCTGTCAAGAGTCGTAATAAAGACGATCATCTCCGGGATCTGAAAGAGGTGTTTGATATTATGAGAAAACACCAATTAAAAATGAATCCAACTAAGTCCTTTCTCGGTGTTTCTAGTGGCAAATTCCTTGGTTTCGTTGTTACATCCAAGGGCATTTATTTAGACCCTGAAAAGGTAAAAGCAATTCAAGAGATGCAGCCACCAAGAAACCTTAAAGAACTTCGTGGATTACAAGGGAGACTAGCATATATCCGGAGATTTATCGCCAATCTTTCAGGGCGGTGCCAACCTTTTACCAGGCTAACGAAAAAAGGGGTGTCGTTCGTTTGGGATGAAGCTTGTCAACAAGCCTTTGAAGATCTCAAGAAGTACCTCACAAAGCCTCCGGTATTGGTAGCCCCTATATCGGGAAAACCATTCTTAATATACGTTCGGGCAATGGACCATTCACTTGGTGCCTTGTTAGCCCAAACTAATGACTCCGGCCATGAGCAAGCTGTTTACTATCTTAGTAGAACTATGGTAGGTGCCGAACATCGGTATACTCCAGTAGAGAAGGAATGCTTGGCCCTGGTATTCGCAGTTCAGAAAATGCGACATTACTTAATAGGCCAAACAATCATGTGATTTCTCGGGTAAATCCGCTGAGAGTGCTCATGACCAAGCCTGGGTCGCTCAATTGCAGGTTAGCCAATTAGTCAATCCTCCTATCGCAATATGACATGCGATTTATACCACAAAAGGCGATTAAAAGACAAGCAATTGCTGACTTCTTAGCAGAGCATCCTGTCCTGCAATCTTCAAAACTTTATGAGGATATTCCAGATGAGATAGTGGAAGCCAATATGGTCTCTAAAGAACCGATTTGGCAGCTGTTCTTTGATGGAGCAGCGAGAAAGAACTCTGCTGGAGTGGGGGTGGTTCTAATATCCCCGCAAAACCATGTGATCCCCCGAGGATATTCATTAACTCAACCATGTTCTAATAATGTGTCCGAGTACAATGCATTGTTAACGGGATTGCGAATTGCCCAACAGCTGGGGGTCCGACGTTTAGAGGCCTATGGGGATTCCAAGCTCATAGTAAATCAAGTAAGAGGAGAATACGAGGTTAAACACGAGCATCTCGTACCCTACCACAGGGCAACAATCAAACTTGCCGACTCTTTCGAAGAATTTTTTATTGACTATGTGCCACAGCATGAGAATGCATATGCTGACGCCTTGGCGTCCCTCGCTGCTACATTAGCGCTCCCTGCTAAGTCAACCAAAAGTGTTGAGGTTGGAAGCCGGGAGCTCCTTTGCCTTGAGGAAATACTCGAGGCAAATGAGGTTCATGTGTCAGGGATGAACTTCGAACCCAGAAATTGGCGGTTCGTATTCGTCGATTTTGCGCTCTACGAGATGTTACCCGAAGATCCTAAAGAAGCCGCAAAAGTAAAAAAGGAAGCAAAAAAATTCTATTATAATCCTGAACTTAGTTCCTTATATCGGAAAATGCCAGGTGGAGTTTTACTTCGGTGCTTATCACAACAAGAAGCACAAGAAGTACTCAAAGAAGCACATGACGGGACCTGTAGTGCTCATCAGCCGGGACCTAAATTGGGAGACCGGATAAAGAGAATGGGTTACTACTGGCCGACAATGATGTCAGATGCCATGGCATATGCGAAGAAATGCCATGCATGTCAGGTACATGCGAACTACATACACCAGGCCGCAGAGTACCTACATCCAACCACAATTACATGGCCATTCGAGACTTGGGGAATGGATATCATTGGTCCCATTGCTCCTCCATCTTCTCATGGACATCGGTTTATACTGGCTATAACCGATTACTTCTCAAAATGGGCAGAAGCTATCCCTTTGCGAGAAGTAAAAACGAACGATGTGGTCAGTTTCATCAAACACCACGTTATTTATCGCTTTGGTGTTCCTAGACGGATCATCAGTGACAACGGCCCTCAATTCACTAGCAGAGCCTATACTAAATTCTGTGATAAGTTCAGAATACATAACATATTTTCGTCTCCATATAATCCGGCCGCAAATGGTCAAGCTGAAGCATTCAACAAGACCATTGTGAAGCTTTTGCAGAAATTTGTCACTTCAAGTCAGCGTGATTGGGACGAAAAATTGGGGGCTTGTCTGTGGGCTTATCGCACGACGGTTAGGACACCCACAAAGAGTACACCATTTTCTTTGGTATATGGTTGCGAAGCTATACTACCTCTAGAAATTCAGATTCCTTCTCTTCGGGTGGCGTTAGCTACAAGAATGACCGCCGAGGAAAAACATGGCCAACGACGTCGGGAATTAGAAGCATTGGATGAGAAACGCTTAAAAGCTCAACAGCAAATCGAGCTTTATCAGGCGCGAATATCTCGGGCCTTCAACAAAAAGGTGAAGGAACGAACTTTTAAAGTGGGTGACTTGGTCCTAGCAGTCAGGCGTCCTATGATTCTCACGCATAAAACTAAAGGCAAGTTTCAGTCGAAATGGGACGGCCCATTTGTAGTGGAGACAGTCTACTCAAATGGAGCATACCGGTTGATTAATCAGCATGGAGATCGAATGATGGCGCCCATTAATGGAAAATTTCTCAAAAAATATTATTCTTAAAATAAAGGAAAAAATTTTTACCCAACGCCGAGAAGGCTACAGGAAGAGAATAGATTTCTCGTAAACCCTATCATACCGGGGGTAAAGAGTATGAATTACCCAACGCCGACAAGGCTACGGGAAGAGAAAAGATTTCTCGCCAACCCTATCATACTGGGGGTAAAAGTATGAATCGCCCAATGCCGCCAAGGTAAAGGGAAGAAGGAACGTTTGACCTCTAAGCCCAAACAAAACCTTCGATAACTCACCATGCTGAGGGGAATAACATGGCTAGCCCAACTCAAACGGTAGTTGGTAAAGGCAAATCAAACCCGTTGATAGCTGGGGGTTTGCTAAAAATCCCACGACAAATCTGTCACAACAGTATTCTTATCCGAATATAAGAATACATCACTGCCCTAAGCTGCTAAGGCAAAGGGAAGAGGAAAAGTTTGACATTTAAGCCCAAACGAAATCCTTGACGACTCACCATGCTGAGGGGAATAGCATGGCTAGCTCAATTCAAACGGTAGTTGGTAAAGACTAATCAAATCCGTTGATAGCTGGGGGTTTGCTAAAAACCTTACATTAGATCAATTCTTTACTAAGATAAGATTTTACCTTTGTCAAAAAAAAAAGAGGACAAAAAAAAAAATCATACTTCATCAAGTCTAAAGTTACAACGTCTGATGAACATAATCTTTTTTGTAGGTCGTTAGGTTAAAAGTTTTCTCTGACGACAATCATTTTTTCTATCAAGTTAACAGTTACCTCTGATAGTCAGAATTTTGAGACCGAACACGTTAACAAATTACCTCTGTTTGGTCTGCTCCTTCGTTCCTATTACGACTAGATCCTCTGAATAGGTTGAGTCCTAAGATATGTTTAATAATACCTCTGTCTTTTTCTAACTCGTCATACTAGATGTCACTGAACGGTTAAGGATTCTACAAGCACGTTAATATTATACCTTTGTTTGTTATTCTATAAGCACGTCAACATTATACCTCTGCTTGTCATCCTATAAGCACGTTAACATCCTACCTCTGCTTTACATTTTGTCTTTAGGCACGTTAATATTATACATCTGCCTATGTTCGTAAATCCTAATTGGTCGCACTATATGTCGCTGAACATTTAGGATTAAATTTATCTGAAAGCTCTCACTATCAAGTCTTGAACCTCTGAATAGTCTGAGTTATTATCCATGAAAGTGTATAAAAAAAAAGATAAAAGAAAAGATAAAAGAAAAGATAAAGATAGTAATAATGATAATACAGCAGCACATAGCGAAGTCTTTCTTTCTGTATTATTACAATTAAAAAAAATAATAATAATAATAGTAACAATTACTTTTGAGATAAAGCCTTCAAAGCATCTTCCACTTCCTGCATCCGTCGGTGGAGACTCTCTCTCGCTGTCTCTAAAGCTCTCCTCTGCAAGTCCATTTCATCCATGAGAGGTTGTTGTGCAGCCTGAGTTTGGAGTTCTTCTAACTCCCTGCTGCCGACAGCGATGTCATGTTCGGTTTGTTCCTTTTGCCGCGAGATCTCAGATGCTCTGCCAGAAATATTTTGAATTTCAAGTTCAAGATTAGTAATTGAGACTTGAGCCTTGGCTATGATCTCCCGCTCGCGGTCTATGGAGTTACAGCGGTGTTCAATATCGTTCTCCATCTGGGTCAGGTCCCAAGTCAACTTCTCTGAAGAACCTTGGAGTCCCGCTACGAGTTGGGCTTGGCGTTCTATATTCTGCTGAAATTCGGCGTGAAGAGCCAAGTTTTGGGCTCGTAAGCGAGCCACTTCTTGGTTTGCCATCTCGGCAAGATCGGCCTGGCGCAAACTGTTGAGTAATGACAATTGGACCTCCAACTCGTCCCATCAAGTCCTATAAGGAGCTGCTCGCTGCGGTCCTCCAATCCTCGTGATATGGTCTAGATGACTCACCATGAGAGGATGAACCTTCTCCAGAGAATCCTCTCCGTTGAGAATCTCCTCAATGCATCCATAAAAAAGTTCAAGAAAGAATTCGACATTGCGACTGATGATTCTTTCACTAAAGCTGGAGGCCGAATTCTGCTTCAAATCTGTTGAGGTTACAGGTAGAGGATGTATGGATGATGGAGCGACCGTAGGGAGTACTGATGATATATGAGATTCTAACAATGGAGTTGCCTCCGCATCTAATAAATTGGTCGCAACTCGCGCTGGAGTGGTCATCACCTCTGCTGTCGAGGTCGCCAATGTTAGCGGCATGGCTAATGCGCCGCACGTTGGTTCCATGGCGTCAGAATGTGATGAAACCATGCATGTCGGCAAAAGAAGGCTTTCTGTGTTCACAGATATTACTAGAGCCTCTGCAGAAGACATGGAAGGTGCGCTAGCATCACCTGCGTCTGGTAAAAATAAAGCGGTCGTGTATTATCATCAAAAAGATTTGTGCAAAATAAAAAAAAAAGAGTATGCAAATACCTGGTGGAAAGGTTGCATTGGTGGCGGTTATGGAAATAGAACCAGATCTCTCAGGTCTATCTCCCTCTGAGACCTCCAAAGGGAAGTGAGAGGCTTTGTCCATGCTGGGTTGATAGAAGTAGTCACTATCGAACTCTCCATCAGAGCCTAGACCGTCAAGGTCACAAATGTCCCCACTTACACCAGAATAGTCCACAAGATCCAAAGAGTCTGATCTGGCGGTCGGGGAGGCGTGGGTCGTTGAACCTTCGCCACCTGAAATACAAGCAAATATGTGTTAATAAAAAAAAATAATGGAATGAAGTCCAATCCTTAAAGAAAAACGCTCACCAGAAGAGACAAGTCTTGGTGCTAGGCTAGGCAAAGCGGCTTCACTGGGAGATGACAAAAGGACGTCTAGTGCACTATCGCCCAATGCAGTACCCGTCGGCTCCACAGCTCCTCTATCCCGGATAGTTGGATCACTCCTGCCAAAATTTACAACTTTAGGGACTAGATTTACGGTAGCAGGTGTCTTAAGAGTGGAGAAAGCGGCAAAACCATACATCCTGGCAATCTCACTAGAAGAAGTCGGTATGGGTGCGACTGTGGGAAAGACCGGAAAAGTTGTAGTAGACAAGTGTCCTCCTGATGCAAACGTCGAAGTGGTAACAGGAAAATCATTCCTGGATGAAACGATTGACAGAACTACAGATGTCGCAGTTGGTAGATCTGAATGACTCGTGGTCGATCCGGATGAGTCGTGATCGGCAGACCGAAACGACTAACAGTTCGTCCTACAACCGAATTGTCAACCCGAGCCTGAAATTTCTTCTTCTTTTGAGGAACTTTGACTCCTCTGGGATTTGAACGCTTCGACGCGGATCTACCTCCATGAGGAGAAGCTGGGGTAGAAGTATCATCTTGTCCATCGCCATCATTGCTCTCAGGACCAAGAGAAGTGCCTATGGATTGGGCTTCACGCGCCAAGCCCTTTTTCGAGGATCTATGCCTTAAGAAGGAATGATTAATCTGGTAGTCGCCAGGGATAATATCTGCAAGATGATACCAATTGCAGAATCCCATTGACGCAAAAAGGGAGGGCGACTGGCTTGGAAGGGTAAAAGATGCCTTTGTACCTCCGACCGCAAAATGGTACCATCCTCGTGCACCCTCGAGAAGATTCCCTCACGACGGAGATAAGAGTTCGGATTGCCAACATATAGCTGATCATATCCGAACTGATGTGCGAAGCGACTGGGTGTATAGGGCTCCATAAAGCAAATTCGACCCTGTCGAAAAACCAGATGACTTGGCCGGATGCTAATAAGCCACCAGAAGCAACCCGATGGCAAGGTTGTATAGCCATCATTTTCAGAACTATCTTCAAGTTGGCTACTATAACTTCCTCCGAGAAATTTTGGGAAACAACGGTAAATATGGTAATTTTGGTGTCGCCCAAGGATTTGCCGAATCTTAGCCATGTACCTCCCATTCCATGAGCAATTTTCGAAACGCTGTACATGAGGAGTGGCATGATCAATAAGTCCTGAAGGAGAAGTCATCAATTCTGGACAGTGCAATACGAACCAAGCCATTAGATAAGTGAATGGCAGGTCGATGCGTGGATTAGGCGTTTTGAAGATAGTGTTACCACCCTTATCTTCCGCCTGTTGGACTTTGCAAAATTGGGCAATTATGTCCCTCAAGCCACGTTGCAAACTGCAAACCATAGCTGGCAATAACCCCAGAGGCTGGCCAAATGCTAACAGGACTGCAGGGTAAATAACATCAACGGTAACAGTTTCGCGGCACGAAGTAGGCACTACACAGCGCTTCAACCACAACATGAGATATCCGGCAAAAACAGCATTGTCTGTATGGGGGAAGCTGCTTGGTAGTGATAACTTTCGAAAACAGTCTGAGCTTTGAACCCGTCTTCATCAGATTCTGTAGTGTATGTAGTTGCAAAGCAGGTGCCAATCCTCTCATTGACAGTATCCATATCGCAAGCAGCCCGTACTTGGATACTGCGCTCATATCTTTCCAGATTCTGGAATAGATACTCTGCCCATGCCTTATGGAGCACCCCTTAATTTCGGGCCTGGCGCGCCCCTTGATTTCGTGGCCTGGAGATATCAGCACAAATGTTGTAATGACACATCAACTCCCAGTAAGTTGAGTATGCATTAGGAACAGCCCTGAGGCGGAGCAATTCCTTCGTATTCGGAACATACTCCTCGTAAGGGGTTTCGCCTATGGATAATGCTGAAATCTCATGCATTTCGTGAAGTGCAAATCCCAATTCTCCAACAGGGGTGAAGAAGGTATTGGTCTCCGGATTATACATCTCCAGTATGCAGAAAAAGTGAGAAGAACTATGTGGAATTCCAAATTGCACGTTCCGCACCGTACGATAGAGGCCAAGCTTCTCTAAACGTGTCTTGAAATTTTCCAGAATGAAATGGGTCATCCGAGACCACCATAATCGCAAAGTGGAGTGAATCCATCCAGGAGTGCGGAAATCATGAGCTGGGAATTGACCATGGGCATCCGAAAATTGATTCATAAAGGTGTCTGCTCGTTTCGGGTGCTCTCCAACAGGTAAGTCTTTGCCGAATCTACTGGGCAACCGACCTGTAACATACTTTGCCGGGCCGTCGACAAATGGGCCATTTCTGTTAAATCTCCCGGTCGCAACGCCATGACTGCTACGGGTAATTGGCCAAGACATCATGCGGTGATATGAAATCTGCTGCAGATAAGATAAAGAATAGCTGCGCTGCAGATCCGGGATAAACATATGGCGACCTCCAACATTGCTCAACCACTTGGTGCTGTCCCATAAATCTTCGTCTCGTTGGTTGACAGCATCCCCAAAAAGAAATTGCGGTTTCTTCAAAATCTGTCTATTGGCGCATTCAAAGACGGAATCCGTGATTAATTCACGAGCTGTGAGTGGGTTGCAGCTAATAATTTTCTGTTGTCGATCCGCACTACTTCGCTCCTCAACCAAAGGGATGTGACCGTCGAATCCAAAGTGAGATTGATTATTCGGACCGCCTGAAAATCCAAAGTAATAATTCTTGGATAAAGGATCCGTTGAATACGGAACTGTAAAAAAAAAAAAATTAATGTTAAAAAAAAAAATTTAAAGGGAAGGCACCCGCGGAGTGCCACCCGCGGGTGGGCACCCGCCTAGTGCCACCCGCGGGTGGGCACCCGCGGAATGCCACCCGCGGGTGGGCACCTGCGGGATGCCACTCGGGGTGCCACCCGCGGGTGGACACCCGCGGGTGCCACTCGGGGTGCCACCCGCGGGTGGGCACCCGCGGAGTGGCACCCGCGGGTGGGCACCCGCGGAATGCCACCCGCGGGTGGGCACCCGCGGGATGCCACTCAGGGTGCCACCCGCGGGTGGACACCCGCGGGTGCCACTCGGGGTGGCACCCGCGGGTGGGCACCCGCGGAGTGGCACCCGCGGGTGGGCACCCGCAGGGTGCCACCTGCGGGTGAGCACTCGCAGAGTACCATCCGGGGTGGATATCTGTGCGTGGATACCCCGGTGCCACCCTCGTGCCAAATGCGAAGTGATCCCTGTGGTTATCCTTTCGTAGTTATGCATGGTTCTACATAAACGTGTTATATTTACATCATAACGAAATCTCTTTCGCGTGTTATATTTACATCATAACGAAATCTCTTTTAACCGCAAAAGTGATTTTAAAGTAAACGGATGACCGTTTGTTCACCTGATATCAGGGAAGAGAGATCAACAGCGGCGGTGACGCCTGCGTGTCGATCCTCATCGGCGATAACGCCCACTGATTGATCTTCAGCATTTAAATCCTGTGGGTGCGAAGTGCCTGCGGAAGCCATGAGAAAGGAGAAAGTAATCGTACAAAATAAAAGAACGAGAGATTTTCTGATTATGAGAAAAAGAGGTGGAGATCTATGGGTATTTATAGTGAATTAGCAGGAGTTCAAATAGGGAAAGGAATCAAAGTTCTGACCAAAATCAGAGTTTGATTAGAGTCCAAACAGGACTTGGATATTTATTTAAAATCCTTTTCCTATTCTAATGCTAATTCCTACCCAAATTAACATCCAAATAACAAATAATCCCACTTAAAAAGAAAAAGTCCAAAGTATTTTGAAATTCATTACAAATAAATTAAAGAATTCCAAAAACTTTGGACGGGGTTATATAGACACTAAAAATAATTCTAAAAAAAAATTAATAATAAAATTATATGGAAACCACGATGGGAGAACCCGAGAGTGCAACCCGGGAGAGCTCTCGCGGGTTGCTACCCGCAGGAGAATCCCGCGGGTTGCAACCCGCGGGAGAGATCCCGCGGGTTGCCACCCGCGGGAGAGATCCCGCGGGTTGCAACCCGCGGGAGCTCCCGCGGGTTGCCACCCGCGGGAGAGATCCTGCAGGGTGCATCCCGCGGGAGCTCCCGCGGGTTGGCACCCGCAGGAGCGATCCCGCAGGTGCCAACCCGCGGGTTATTTTCCGTATTTTTGTTTTGTTTCCTTTGCTGATATTCCGTTATCCGATTTTTCAGGAGCGAATCGATCCGGATTTCAAGTCTTCTCAGTCTATAAAATACAGGATTGGACTCAAGAGAAAGGACCTTTTTTTTTTGGAGCTGGCAGAGCGATTCTTCAGAGAGGATTGAGAGAGATCAGAAGGAGCGGGTTTTCTTCACAGATCCTCTTCCAAGTTGGATAGTTAACAGAGGCAGCAATAAGACTCCACCGCCACCCGTACCCACTTAAAAAAGGGAATCCACCAATATTCCCGTTCTTGTGACTCCTATTTTCTTTTTGTAATCTGAATTCTCATTGTAATTCATCAATTTTTAATGGAATCAAAGATACAATTTTCGGGCAAACAACAGTATTACAGCCCGTTGCGCAATCCCCCACTGATCGTCCTACCTCTTCAAGACGCCGTCAACCCGCAAGGAAGCAATCCGCTCGGAAGTCTCGAAGAATCTAGAATTTGTTGTTCTTTTTTAATATTAGTCGCAAAGTAAAAAAAAAAACAATTGTTAGCATGGAACAAAGATTCCTTTTAGTTTGTCGTTCTTTTAAAATGAAGTTGTACTCAAGGAACATGTTATATATATGAAGTTGTAGTTGCCGTTGTTTTTAAATGAGGCTCAAACTCATTTTAAAAGCCTTTGTTCTGTGTTTGAAACTATGAATTATTTGTTGATATTGGGTGTTGTGATACTAAATCGGGGGTATGTAGAATTATTCTGCTGTTGATATTGTTGCACCGTTTTTGTTTCACATGCCCTGATACGGTTCTTCAATATATGCAGAATTTTGGTCAAAAGTTAGGATGTTACTAGTGGACAATTAGCAATCTAAATCCACTTGTTTGTTAAAAGCAGTAGACTGTGATATATCATATATTGTATATGTTCATTACCATATCATATATCATGTGTCCTATGGATATCCATTCAGAACTGGAGCATGCATGTGCCAGCTTGCATATGCACAAAACAGTTTCTCTTTGTCTTGGTGTCAGCAAGTTTTTTACTTAGGTATTGCAGTGATAGAAGTTTTGATTGTCACTTTGGATTAGCATTTTACACCTCATTTTTGTTCATTTTGATATGTTGGACCGTTGTTGTTCGACATGCACGCTATTTATTCTGCTGTTGATATGTTTTGATACCAAGTTCATGAAGATATTGGATCGTTGTTGTTCGACATGCCCTGATACGGTTCTTCAATATATGTTAACTCTAATTTTGTAAACCGTATCAATTTTAGCTAATTTTGACAAACTTTTATTTTGAAACTTTGAATTACTTGTGTTTATGTTGGATCAATGATGCAAAGTTGTTGATATGTTGGATCAATCTCATAAATGTTGGATCAATGATGCCAAGTTGTTGTTTGACACACCGTATTACTTAAATTTCTAAAACCAAATAGGCGATTCAGGTTTACAGAACCGGATCATTTTTAGATGATCCGGGATTGTAAACCCGGACAGAGACACTATGTTCGGGGAGGCTAGCCCGGATGAGGAGTTTTCAAACTTGGCCCCCCCGTCCGGGTTGGATAGTCTTCTCTGTCCGGGCTGGATAACCCGGACGGGGGGGCCAAGTTTGAAAACTCCTCATCCGAGCTAGCCTCCCTGAAAATAGTGTCTCTGTCCGGGTTTACAGTCCCGGATCATTTAAAAATGATCCGGTTCTGTAAACCCGAATCGCGGATACGGTTTTAGAAATTTAAGTGATACGGTGTGTACAACCCGGTAGATAGTAAGTTTGTTATCAATTCAGTATATCGTGCATATCGTACAACAACGGTCTATCATATCAACATCTTGGTATCAAAACATATCAACAACTAGGCATCATTGATTCAAAATATACACAAGTCATTCATAACTTCAAAATTAAAGTTTGGCACCACGATATACAAGACAGCCAAATAGGGTTTACAAATAAGTGACACCTAACTTTGACACCTAACTTTGGCACCGCGATATACAAGACACAAATAGGGTTTACAAGGCACCGCGATATATATGACACTAAACTTTTTTTCATTTCATATAAGTACAATTGTTAACTGGTTCGAACAAAAGATATGCACATAATGAGGTCATCCATAGAATCATTGATTATAATTCAATGATATCTTGTGTTGCTACAGTTGGTGATACAAGTTGCTTGAATTGTTCAATTCGCTCCATATAAAAATCTTGCCATCCAGTTAACACTGGGTAACGATAACGGTGCCAATTAAGCGCAATGTTGGGAACTGGATGTCCTGATTTTAGTTTAACCTGCATGATTGAAAGTTGCATTACGGATCTGTATTTGTATTCAAATGTAAACTATATAGGATACGAAATTTACCGGGACAAAATGACATCCTCCAACGAAAGCCATGGTCACTTCCTTGATCTGGAGAATTGAGGCCAGAGGCGGTGATCTTAGTGGTAGGAAAGTTAGGCACTGGGCATTGGAAATGAAGAATAACACCAAATTAAATCTCGACGCTATCAAATGACCAATGTCGGGCAAAGTCATCCAGTGGTCGGAACTTGGTAATTTTCTAAAATAGTTTATTAACTTTCGAAGCTCAACAAACCGATCGACACTTCCAAATAGACTAATGTAGGATAGCTCATTTTCGTCTAGCTCGGTTACCAAGTCTCTGCGAATTTGACCCCAGTGATCCTCCCCGAAGCCAAGGCTATCTGCGATGACTCTAAACCCGCAATTTCCGTCTGACTTAACCTCACCAACATTATTGATATAGGGAAGGAAGAAATTAGGTAGTGAATCTTGATACTGAAATTTGGTCTTTGATTGGAATATGGGCTCGGGCTCCAAAAGGAGACCAAGTTCGGATACCGAAGCTTCCACTGATGTTGGTTCACCCAGAGTGGATTCCTGTATAGAAACAAAATTTAAAAGTTAAAAAAATTATCACCAATCCTAACGTCTTTCCCGTATCACGAACCCAATTTGCAAGCTCTTCTCGATCAAAAAGTCTACAATCACAGTGTTTCAGTTAGACATCTCCACCAAACATAATATATTATATATACAAAATCTTCTATATCATCGTACCTCACTTGTTGTGAATGCCGAACTATAATCAACAGCTAGCTCGCTCTGATCTCGGTTACAATATGTTGAAGGTTTATCCTATTAATCAAAGTACACATAATAGAATGAGAAGCTGAACGGCGGCGAAATCAAAACCGTTTTTCCTAACCGATCTCTATTTTAATTAAATATATTCCTTTAAAATTAAAAATTATAGAAATTAAAAAAAGATGATCGATTCATATTTGCAGTGACTTTTGATCGTCGAATGAAACCATCGCCAAGTTGCGCATCTCCATTTTCTTCTCCGTCAACTCACAAAAGAATTATGTTTTCTATTTTCTAGGGTTGATAATGAGAGAACCGATTTAAGCTAAATGTAGATTTTAATTTCCGTTTGGAGTGGAGATTTTGAGAAATGGAAATTTTTTTCCCCTCTTTCTCTCCTCTACAGCTTCTCTCTCTCTGGCTTAACGCGGGAAAAAAAGGACGCACGATGGGAAGATGAAGGAGAAGATGTGGAAGGGTATTTTGGACCAAAAAATAAAATGACAAAGTGGTAAAAAAGAAGACTTTTAAAGTGGGCTCACTAGGAAATTTGTTGTGCCCATCTAGAAACTCCCGTTATATGGTGCTCCCTGGGGAAGGGAGTTTCTAGATGGGCATAGGTTTTTTCCTAGTGAGCCCACTTTTCCTAGTGCGCACACCCCTCCTTTTAAAAACCCTCGTTTTTCCTAGTGAGCACACCTAAATACTTACTTTACCCTCATCATCTCCATCTCTGGCGGTTAAAAAACCACTACCCCTTCCCCCCCCCCCACGAATCCAATTCCACCAAGTTATATCTGATGGAGGACTGGGGCGGAGGGCAAGCGGCGAGGGCGAGGACCCCTTCCCCCTCGCCCTCACCCTAGTCCGTGGACCCCCCCCAAGAATTTGATGGAGGACAAGCGGCTCGATCTCGACGCCCCCCTTCTCTCCGTCCGCCGATTCGCATCCGAACCTGATTACGGACCGAAGCCCCCGATGAGGGTGCTGGAGGAGAGGGTTGATAATGGGGAGCAAAGGCGGGTCCGGTTTCCAAATGGGGCGAATTTTGCGCAAGAAGTGGAGGGTGCAAGTTGTAGTTATGATGATGATGATGAGGAGGAGGAGGAGGAGGAGGAAATGGAGTATTATGGTAACGGGCATTTGCCCAACAAAAGTTGTGGCTTTCTTACGAGGTTTTGTTTGAAGAGTTCTTTCTATTTGTTGAATCCTGTTTCGGGGTTGAAGGTTTCGGGCCAGCGGCTGCCACCGACTTCGGTGAGGCGGATTCGTGGTCCGCAAGTTAAGCCGATGCAGAATGGGTCTCTTGGCCAGGCTAAGGAAGAGATGAGATCATTGGCAATTTTGTCTCTTTAATTGAAACTTTTATGAATGTACTCAAAATTTTATTTAACCAGTTAAAATCTCTGGATACATGCATAATCAATGTTTATACAGACAAATTAGAGTAATGTACAAATCATACGCATGCTATATTGGACTATTCACAAGAATCACAACTTTATCACTTCTATGTAATTCCTTGGAGGTTATAGGATTGGACTATTCACAAAGATCACAACTTTATCACACCAATGTAATTCCTTGGAGGTTATAGGATTGGTCTTTATTTGAGTGTTCATGTTTATTTATGGCATGAAACAGTGATATGCTACTAGTATATGCAGCGATAAAAAAAATAAAATTTCGCATTGAATGTGAGACACTTATTGGAGATTTTGTAATTTGTAGTATACATATAACTAAACATTTCTTATTCCTACTTTTCATATTCTTATTTATGCTTCTGGTGAACCAAAATAAGCAGTGTCTTCGTAGTTGAACAAATTGAACTTAGACTTGAGATGGTGGGCATTGGTAAACTAATGCTACAAACTTCGTCCTTTTAGTATGTTGATTATTTGAGGTGGATCTGATTGTTTAATGGTTTACTTTTGTTTGGTAGTACTCGTGGGAGGCAGTATACAAGCACAAACTGATGCATGGTGATCCTCCTCCTCGAGAGGAGGACGGCAGTAAGTTAATGAGTGAATCCAACCATCTAACCTACTGCAGTATTCCCTAACGGCAGATGGGTCATCTCCACAATGCCGTTCCAATATTAGTGGGATATCCCCTTACCGGAATGAACCATCTCAATCTCCATTTTGTGAAGGGAAGGGTTTTCTTGGAGATCCAAGGAAAGAGAGGAAGAGTTCTATGACAGATGGATCCGACTCTTTTGAGAAAGACAATGAGAACTGTTGAGAAAGACAATGATCCTCTTTGACTGATACCGTGATCTATAACAATTTGCTGGATGGGTTTTTGAAGGTTAGGAAGCTGAGTGAAGCTTGCCAGCTCTTTGAGAAGATGGTTTCGGATGGTATTCGAGCGTCTTGCAATTTTTGAATTACGAAGTTGTTAGCATGGAACAAAGATTTCTTTTAATTTGTCGTTCCCTTTAAATGCAGTTGTACTCAAGAAACATTTTATATATATTAAGTTGTAGTTGCCGTTGTTTTTAAATGAGTCTCAAACTCAAAATGAAGTTGTCGTTGTTTTTTGTGTTTGAAACTATGAATGATTTGTTGAAATTGTGTGTTTTGATACCAATGATGCCGTTGTTGTTTGACATGCACTCTATTTATTTTGTTTTAAGCAACATCAATTTCGGATATTAATATTGTTTGATTTGATAACAAATTTACTATCTACCGGGTTGTACACACCGTATCAGGGCATATCTGGCACTGTATCCATGATCCGGATAAACCCGGATCATTTTTAGGTGGTCCGGGACTATAAACTCGGATTCAGAACTGCACATTTTGGGCACACTGTTCGGACTAATCAGCCCGGATAGGGAACAGGGACCAAATTTGGGGCGAGGGCGAGCGAGGGGCGGGGGCGGCGGTGGGGGCGGGGCGAGCGGAGAGGTTGAGGGCGAGGGCGGCGGCGAGGGCGAGCGGAGAGGGTGAGGGCGAGCCGGGGGCGGAGGCGGAGGCAGGGGCGGGGGCGGGGGTGGGGGCGAGGGCGAGCGGAGAGGGTGAGGGCGAGGGCGGCGGCGAGAGCGAGCAGAGAGGGCGAGGGCGAGGGCGAGTGAGGGGCGGAGGCGGGGGCGGAGGCGGGGGCGGGGGTGGGGGCGAGCAGGGGCAGGGGGGCAGGGGCAGGGTTATTTTGGTCTAAAAATTTAGATGGCAATACTGTAATATTATACAAGTTTTAAGTGGGCTCACTCGGAAAAAAGTTGTGCCCATCTAGAAACTTCCTGGGGAAGCGGACCTCACTAGCATTTAAAATTTCCCATCTTTTTGCTCTGGAGGAAAGGTCCAAATACTAAGTGTCCATCCACGCGATCCATCTCCCCTCTCTCGC
Source organism: Dracaena cambodiana (assembly GCA_036321105.1). NCBI lineage: Eukaryota > Viridiplantae > Streptophyta > Magnoliopsida > Asparagales > Asparagaceae > Dracaena > Dracaena cambodiana. The sequence continues at coordinate 22,132,027 of JAYEPQ010000019.1, forward strand.
TCAATCGATCGATCGAGCACAACCCCGCCAAACCGCGAAAAGCCCTAATTCATTAACGAACTCATAACCCCAATCCGACGTTGTGCTTGAATTGGCAGTCACTCCTTGGGGGAAAGAGAGGGAAACCTAATCCTAGCCTGAGATCGAGGTAAAATCTCACTTAACTCTTTCAAGTTTCAAAATTTGATGCTTTTATGCTAATTGTTTGAATGAATAGCATCGAAAATGTGATAACTTTATGAAATTTTATTCGCTTGGATGACTTTTTTGACATTACCTTGTTAATTGATGGAGTTAAAGTTGAGGTTTTTGCGTTATTTGTTGGAATCTAATATGAGTTGATTACTGAAACTGTAAACTTAACGCCTGATTTTTTAAATTTAAACCCGTAAACTTTAACGTTTGAATTTCTGTGATCTTACCTTAACCGTAAAATCCTAATTGAGATTTAAAGAGTAGGGGTGAGGGTTTTGTTACGGATAGGGTTTATGATGGCAATATGGATCGAAGCAGACATGGAAACAATGATGTCACATATACTTTGAAGATTAGCATCAAATTTTGAAGAGTAGCATCAAATTTTGATGCTTTTATGTTAATTTTTTTGAAGAGGAGCATCGAGAATGTGAGAATTTGTGGAATTTTATTTCTATGGATGTTTTTTATGTTATCATTATCTTTCTGATTGATAGGATTAAATATTAGGCATTTTTTGTTATATGTTGCATAATAAGATGGTTTGATTACTTTAAACTGTAAACTTTAAACCGCTGACTTTTTAAATTTAAACAGTAAGCCTTAACGTAATACCCTAACTCAGATTCAAAGACTCATTTTTTAAGGGCTAGGATTCATGATGTCAATAACATAATCATAAGGGTGTTATGCTTGGTTGCTGTGTTATGCTTGGTTGCTGCACAAGTTGTTATGAGTGCTTCCACCACTCCCGAATGGAAAAAAAAACTTAAATTTACAAACAACTTTATCCTGGAAGACATGATAAATGAACATTTGTTTACTGCACATGCAAAGACTAGGAGCCTGAAACTTCGAAATAGTTGTAGATCAATAAAACAAATATGTGTACAAGCAATAAAATGGAATATTAGGCTATTTCAAGTAGGAGTTGTTTGGCCTATATGTACACCAAGTGACTATAGACTTGAAACATGACACACCCAACCCAGCTAACTGGTCCTAGTTGCTGACCTCTATGCTTGCAAGCAGGTAGGAGTTGTAAGATGCACGAACCGCCTAACTTATTTGCCAATTAATTTCTTAGTAGTAGAATACAAAGGTTGTAATTATTTATCATGTTTTAAATATCGGTTGACACTTATATATGTTGCAAACATCATGTCAGATTTTGAGCTATCCGATATAGATATACTGTATAGTAGAGGTTTGATATTGCCAATATTTTTTATATTGCCAACACATTACACCTAATATTGTCGATTTTGATATCATAGATCATAAGTTGATTTCAATTTTATATCATCCATAGTAATAACATTACTATCCATGTAAACGGTGTTGAATATTGCAAATCATTGGAACTTAAAGATCTCTTTTGCATGTAGCCTACCCCAGGTACTTGGGATAAAAGGCTTAGTTGTTGTTGTTGTTGTTGTTGTTGTTGTATTGGAACTTAAAGATGAACTAGTTCCTGATTCACATCTAGACATACAAAAAACAACAACAAATAATAGTATTATTGCATGTGGTGGGTTCGTAGCAAGGAGAAAACTAGCTGTATCAACTTTTGGATCACCAATGGAAATCATACTAGCTAATTATTATCTTTCAACAACGCTATCCATATTACTTGGTACAATCTAGAGAAGGATGCTATCAGGAATCCCTTTTCAATTTCTAACAATGCAAACTTTGCATCCAAATTCAGAATAGTATGGACATTCTTCCTTATTTTTATTCTCCCCCATGTGGCATGCTATTAATTCCATGAGAAATTGTTAGAAGAAAATGTCTACCTCATGACCAATGTACAACTCTAGGACACAATATTGGCATGGTCAAAGTTATTGTGATTCAACAACTAACATATTCTCTATGAAATTATGTTACCTCAACACCATCTTATAGTATGATCAGATCCTCTTCTTATTGCAGTATTCATGAATTTTTCAACCTCTTTTCTTAATGCCATTGTATTAAGTTTCTCGAAGAGTGTAAACTAATACCACTTTAGGATAATTCCTTTCAGTGTAAAAGAGCTTAAGTTTTGGTCAACTTCCATGTTCATTGATAGAGATGCTCCTCTTAGATTAATTAAGACACCTTTGAGTTTAATTAACGAACTAGGAACTTGTATACTGTTACATTGTTGAGTTGTTGTTACTGTGAAAGTTTGTGTCTAGTGTTGAATATTGCATAGAGAAATCTATTGCTAGTCATTCTTTCGAATCTACCCATCGGCTTAGTTTTTTATGTGGAGATTGTGTAGTGCCTAGTAGCCAAAATGAAATGTGGAAGTTCTTTTATTGTGTCTGCTTCTTAGCTGTACCCATACTTTGATATGAGATTTGTATCTATATCCGATACTTAGATGCTCGATTACTTTCGATATTTCTATTCCGTGTTGTATACTGTATCCAAAATATATCAAAGATGTATTGGATGCAAAACAAAGGAGTTAGAAATCTAATGCGTGACAGGGGGGCTCTTAGTAATATTTGTTTGTAGATGTGTTTTCATATAATTTCTTTACTTTCTTAACCAGATATTTTATACTACTAGAATTTTTCTATTCTATTTTAACCATCATAGCCTTGTGAATCAATGTTGTAATACATGACATGAATTTATACACAATTTTATTTTTTATTGTAGCCACAGCATACTTGTATATATGACAATAGAGATTTTTTATATTCACTCATCTATTTTGTATATGTATTCTATATCTTTGTCAATGCTACAACATACAACAACAACACAACTAAGCCTTTTATCCCAAGTACTTGGGGTAGGCTACATGAACCAAAAGAGAATCACGTCGGATCGATCACGTTGATAATCCTTCTCTATTCATTCCTATCAAGTAGTATCTTCTCATTTAAACCTCTAGAATTTATATCATTTCATATCACCTCTAGAATCCATATCTTTTTGTCAATGCTACAATATGTTCTTTTAAAAATATTAAACAAGTCTTAAAAAATGGACTAACAAGAAAGAGATAAAGGAATTGTTAAAAAAAGTCCCAAAGAAATTCTAGAAAGAGAATGCTCAGTTACCTCTTTGTACCAAATGGGCTAGCCTACCCAACCAAAACCAAAGGGTTGGGTGCCGGATGGATCTGCATCTTGATCTAGATTTGACTTGTAAAATTGCTTTTAGAAACCACTTCGTCGAGAGAGATCATCTTTAACTCATTGCCAAATATAGGAGGTAATTTTTTCTCCTCTCAATCCAAAATTTCATCTATTTTAAAATATATTTAGTATTTTATTGTGAAATTTTTTTTTGATCTTTTGCTTTTCTTCTTTCATTTTCTAAAATTAAAAATAGGTTTTGTTTAGAATTTCATTTAGAGATAGGTCTTGTTGAACGAGGAAAAGCTAAAAATTTTTATTCATAAAGTTTTGAATTTTACATCAAAAGACCTGTCTCTTATTACCTTGCTTATGAATAGATCTAATCTATGTTGGATTTAATTTGACCTGTTTTTGGTTTGAATTTTTTTTTGAATTTTTGTTTATCTAATGTAGAGCTTCAGTTACATGTAGATTAGATATGCATTTTTTTTTTTTATTTACATAGCATGATATATTATTCTTGTACTAACTTTATTGATTAAACTTGCTCTTTATCATTACATATCACTTATAATTCTGTCATTGATGATCTTGTAAAGAAAACAAATAGAAATGGGTGGAGATGGTGAACGTGAAAGAGCAAAGAAAATAGTGTCTGTGATGGTCAGAACTATATAATTTGATACTTTTGTAGAGACAGTAGATTCAAAAAGGTAAAAGTGTAGTTATTCCATAAGTGGCTATACCAATTTATTGATTCAAATGGGTCGTGTATCATATACTCCTCTGTAGGTTTTTAGTTTTCCCCCCCTTCCCCAAGTCCTATATCATTATGATTTTCTTTCTATGACAAAGTTCATTACTATATGAATAACATGTCCTATATCGTTATGTCATAAAAATCTGGGTAAATGGTGGTAGTGACAATTGCAATTTTAGGAGATATAAGACTTCGTCCTTATTGGTTAGCTTCACATTACGATCTCATATAGAGGATGTGGTTTTCCAAGCATTGATGATCGCTCTTGAGCATCTTAATATTGGTATTTTGGTGCAATTGGCCCTTTAAAATGATTGTAAACAAGTCTCAAAAAGATGGAATAAAAAGAAAAATAAAAGGAAATGGAGAGAGTATTCCCAAAGAAATTAGAAAAAAATTAATCATTTGCCTTTCTGTTTCAAATTGCTTGGTGCTAGATTGATCTGGATACAAATCTGCCCCTAGCAAATTGCTCTGAAGAACCACTCAGTTTAGAGAGAGAGAGAGCATCTCTCTCTTGCTGCCGAATAAAAGAGGCAACTTTTTTTTCTTCCCACAATGCAAATTTCTAAAATGTAGTTATTATTTTATTACAATAAAAACTTCATGATCCTTTCTCCTTTCAACTCCTTAATAACTTTTTCATCTCTCAACAGAAAATTTCCTCCTCCTTTCTCCTTTCAACTTCTTAATAATTTTATGGGTTTTGTTTAGAATTTCATTTCAAAGGTGTGTCTCATCAAACGATGAGAAAAGTTGATATTTTTATTCATAAAGTTTTAAATTTTCCATTCAGAGACCAATTTCTTATTTACTCAATTAATGAATAGATATAATCTATGTTAGATTTTGATTTCATTTGTGTTTGAATTTAGAATTTCATTTTGTTTGATCTAATATAGAGCTTCACTTACTTTATATGGCTCAAATGTTAAATCTTATGCTAACTCAATTTGGAACTTTTTAACTTTGTTATGTATTTGCTACATACTGCTTATAGTTCTTTCTTTGATGATCTTGTAAGATAACGGCCTGAAATGGGTGGAACTGTTGATAGTGAACGAGCAAAGAAAACAGTGTTTGTTACAGTTGGAACCACCTCCTTTGATACTCTTGTGAAGGCAGTAGATTCTGAGAGGGTGAAAGCCGAGTTGTTTCGGAAGGGCTATACCAATTTATTGATTCAAATGGGTCGCGGATCGTATTTTCCCTCAAAGGTTTTGTTTCCCCCTCTTATGATCTGTTTCATGCGAGCTATCATTGTAGAGGCTGCATATATTAGGAAATATCGAATATTTATGTCTTTTTCCATTTTGTAGTTTAAACTTCATGTCTACATGAGTTTGATAAGGAGAATTTATTAGTATATGAACAATATGAGGCAGAGGAGATAATTGTTAAGGAAATATTTATGTTAGAATTTATAGGCTAGCTCCATATTATGATTTCACATAGATATTCTGGTGTTCCAAGGTGCACATTATATGTAAACACTGACTTTTGAGCATCATAATATTTCCATTCATTTTGATGTTTGATCTTCCATTTCATTGTTTTCCCATATATCTGTTTTATTGTTCTACTACCACTTAGAACTTTTAGTTACATAGTCTTTGTTGTACGATGAGAATACATCTTTTATCGTGTCTTGGATTGGTTAAAGTTTGTAAATCTATGTTTTTTTTTTTTTTTTTTCATTTGGGAGTGGTACAAGCACATAACAACTTGTGCAGGAACCAAGCATTGGTTGGTCTCTGTTGAGTTCCCCATTTTGGAGGAGGTTGGAGGTATGGATAATGAGATGAACTTCGCTTGGTGCATCTTTCATTTGCTATGTTGCACAGACATGATGACGTCAAATTGACACGACACAACAGCCTGCTGCAAATTCTAAAAAGTACATAGGATATGTTTGTCTGACATGGACATGGCTTCGTGATAGAATTCTCCTTGCTATATAGTTAATATGGTATTTCGGGCCAGGCCATCCAAGTGGCTCGTAGACTTAATAAGAAAAAAGGACTACTACCTTAATATCTCTGTGATCCCCAACATATCGGTTTTTTCTTTTGTACCATATTTAGAGGGAGTGTACAATTTGTTGACATAAATCATTTAACTATTTAATTAAATTTTTTTTATCTTCTCTGTGATAATGAAAAGAAGATCGTAGCCTCATGAGCTCATAATATAGTTTCCAGGAGATGATGGATCTCTTGCTGTGGATTACTTCAATTTTTCTCCGAGCATTGCTGAGTACCTGACATCTGCATCTTTAGTAATCAGTCATGCAGGTAAAATATGTGCCTTATATCTCTGAACTTCCTATACTCTTTTAAGTATTTACTAATTATGCTGCGCATTGTTCTTGTATTTTTTTGTTTTTTACTATTTAGCTAATTTTGTGAGCCTGATATATGTTCCTTATGTGTTACTATTACCGTCTTCTCCATCGTCTTATATAACAACAACAACAACAACTAAACCTTTTATCCCAAGTACTTGGAGTAGGCTACAGGAACCAAAAGAGAATCACGCCAGATCGCTCACACTAATTATCCTTCTCCATTCATTCCTATTGAGTAATATGTCCTTATTTAAACTTCTAGAATCCATATCTTTTCGTATTACCTCCATTCACATTTTCTTCGGTTTTCCCTTTGCACTTTTAACTTGTCCTATGTTGATAAGCTCTTTTCGTCGAATTACTGCATTTATAGGTCTACGTTGCACATGGCCAAACCATCATAAGTGATTTTCTCGCATTTTCTGTTCGATGGAGGTTACACCTAGCTTAACACAAATATATTTATTTCTTACTTTATCTCTCCTAATGCTGTCACACTTTCAACGAAACATGCACATCTTTGTTACACTTATCTTTTGTTAATGATGTTTCTTTATAGCCCCAACATTTCGTGCCATATAATAAATCTGGTCTAATAGCAGTTCTATAAAATTTCCCCTCCAGCCTTAACAGAATGTTACAGTCACGTAAAACTCCCACTACACTCCTCTATTTCAACCAGTCAGCTTGGATTTTATGATTGACATTAATTTTCTTTTATTAATTAGTGAACCATCTAATCCATTTTATGTAAAATAGAACTTTAGGAAAATATTTCTCTCACTACCTCTTTAGTATTATGATATACTTTTAATGTTCTATTAGGAATGTAAAATATACTTGGTTTACATTTTAATATGTATTGTTTGGTTCTGATGGAGGTTCCAACTTGCAGTTTTTGATAATCTAAGATCAGTTTTAGTCAATTAATCAGTATGTTCTGACAAATTAGTGAGACTGGATCAAAATTTTATGAGCTAGTTGAATTGTTGTAATGGGACCTCGTGCACCCTACCCGCCACCAGATAGAAATGAAATGGATAAACTCATACCCTAAGTATGTACATCAGCTAACAGTTTTGTTGAGTCAAATATGTGCATGCTAGGTTGCGTGGACATGGATACACCAATATGGATTGCTAGGTTGCATGCCGAGATGGATGCAACACGACACAACACCAACAAAAAAGGGCAATGCAATGCATAAGGCTCCCACATTATATGGCCTAGGGAGGCTCTGATATATGCAGCCTTACATCTACTTTTGCAGTTCGAGGGTTCGAAACCCCAGGTCACAGTGGAACATCCTTACCGTTGCTCCAAGTCACCCTTCATGGTGCCACGCTAATGCAGTATGTCAAAATTTGAAAAAATACATATCAAACTGAAACGACACAACAAGATGTGCCCGATACGAGTGCTATGCTTGCTAATGTGCATTAAATCTCTGAAGTCTAACTGATCGAGTCCTCTTTCTTAGAGGGACTAATACATGCACGTCAAGCCTCTTGAACATCATCTAGCATCATGACTGATAATATAGATGATGGATAAACCATAAAATTGAAGCACCCGCTATAAAGGAGTCCAAGAACATGATATGCCTTTAAGGCATACCATCAAAAAGGCGCATGATTGTACATTCACTGAAAGGCTGAAAGGACAATGATGGAACAAATACATACCCATTAAAGTGATTCAGTTTTCAATATTCTTTTATGAAGATCATAGTATTCAGGTGGTAGACGGACAAAACAATAAACAAAGGATAGCATTTTATCTACCTATTGAATGTAGTGAATATTAACCGCAAGTCAAGGAACTAAATTATTTAGAACTAATGGAAAAAACTCCATCAAACATGGATCATGGTTAATGGAGTTAGGAGAACTAAAAGGTATGCTTGAACCAGTATGGATGGAAGTAATTAAGAGGGACATAAAAGTTGTTAATTTAATCATATAGATGACCCTTAACGGAGCTGATGTTGTAAACTATGTTAGGAAAAACATAGGGGGTTTTTGGCAAAATGAAGTCTTTTGCTTCTCATTCATGTTTATCTATGACATTTAGATACCCCTGCTGTTTACTTCCGATGTAATTTATTATTTAATTATTACTTCTGTGAAACCTTTTCTAAATCATGATATCCTCTACAATTTTCATGTTTCTTCTTCTTTTTTCTCTGCAATATCAATCTCATGCTATTTTCTGCCTTTCTTATTTTTTTATTACCAGCTGTGTTTCTCTGTATTTTGCTATAAATGTAGATACTCCCTCTTTACCATGTTTACAATCATGTGAAACTTTTTTTCTGCTTTTGATTGTATATCCATCGACTTTTGAAGAGGAAACCTGTTACAACCTTGAGATAAAATTAGTCTAGTCCTCATGCAGGGTCAGGGAGCATATTCGAGACTCTGCGCATAGGTAAACCTCTCATCGTAGTTGTGAATGAGGACTTGATGGACAACCATCAGAGTGAATTGGCCGAAGAATTGGCAGACAGAAAGCACCTATATTGCGCTCGGCCTCACACGCTCCATGAGACCATTGAAATCATGCAAGTGGACTCTCTTCTTCCCTATCCACCTGGAGATGCCATGCCTGCTGTGAAGCTCATCAACATGTTCCTTGGGTTTCCATCTGATTGATTTGAGCTTGTTTACAGCATGTAGTTCACTGGATGATATTTGATACCTTTTTTTTGTTTAGACAGTTTTGTAAGTTATGATCACTGTAGGAAATTGACATGCTTTACCTACCATAAGGAAGCAGGTCTGTTCCTCAAAAGAGTGACATAAGAGATGAACAACAAAAAACGTTTTGCTTCGGTGCCTTGTAAAGTTTGAAACAGCTGTTGTTCTGTGCTGAAGGAAGAAATAATTTTAAAAATAAATTGTAAATCACTTTTTTTTTTTTTTCACTGCCAAACTATCATTTAGCGAGGAATAAAAAGACTGTTGACATGATCATGTTATTGTCAAGCAACCAAATTCTGCTTCTATTGCAGTTGTATGAGAGCACTTACATCAGGCTTTTTATTGATGAAAAATACATCAAAAGCAAATAGTAATTCCCTGAACCTGATGTCTCCCCCCACAGAAAAACATTATATATTTCCTCAGCATGGCAAGAATGATGGAGTTTATTAGCACCTTCGTACCTGCCATCGAAATATAACTAGAATTGAGTACTCCAGTTTTACGAAAGATGTTGATAAAGCTGAATTTAAGAAACATTCTCTCTCTCTCTCTTCTTTGACTTTAAACACACATATGAAGACCAACCGAATCATTGACCAAGAATCATTTTCCAAGTTTGTATTAGCATGCACGTTTCGTGTCTAAGCAAATGAAAAGCGAAAAACAAAAAGAATAGTAGCTGTCACAGTATTTTGACGTAGAGTTAATTAAACAAACTACCTCTTTACTATTGGGAGTGTATTACTAATACCCTCTTTATAATTTTTTTTTTTTTTACAGAGAGACCCCCAATAGTGGGTATAAGTGCAACATAATTTGTTTGTTTTTCGTTGCACTTATATCTCTACCTCTTATCGGGGGGTAGGGGGATCTCTGCAAAAAAAACTCTTAATAGATTATTAGTGATACCCCCCAGTAATACAGGTGTAGTTACAAGTGTAGTTGTAATTAGCCTATTGATGTATAATCAATAAGAATGTGTGAAATCATACAATATTTGAGTCCAAGAAAATGGATGTTTCTGACCATAAGGCTGTGTTTGGATTGAGGGAAAATGAAGGAAAAGAAAAGAAAAAGAAAAAGAAAGTTGCTTTCTAATGTTTGGTTAGAGGGAAAATTAGAGATAAAATAAAAGGGAAAGAAAGTGAGAGAAAATGTATTAAGTTTTTTTTCTTTTTCATTTTCTTCCTCAAATCCAAGAGAAAATGAAAGAAAAGGAAAGTTGAGAGAAAAAGGAAAAAGGGAGAGAAATTTTTGTATAAATTTTCTTGTAATTTTAGTTCCAAAATATTTTTAATTTTTATGAAGTTTGGACCATTTGGTTATTATATGCTTAATTATTTAAAGATTAAAAATTATATCAATAATATGTAAATTAATATTAAAATTCTCTATAATTTAATTAGAATTATATTTTCCTTTTAATTTTCTATTAAGCAACCAAACATAAAAAACTACTTTCTTCTGAAATTTCCTTGAGATTTTCTTTTTTATTTTTTTTCTAACCAAACATAAAAAAGAAAACCATTTTCCGTATCTTTTTCTTTTCTTTTCTTTTTCCCTTTCCTTTTCTTTTCTTTTCCTTCATTTTCCCTCAATCCAAACACAGCCTAAAATTTAAAGACATGGCTATAGAAGTAAAAAAGAAGTATGGAAAATATGTTAAAACAAACATCAGCTAGCATAAATTATGTTCCTTATTCATGTCCATACAAATTTTTCACAAGGATTTCTCATTGTCATATGTCATCAAAAAACATATTCAAAACACTCTCAAGGAAAAGCGTCACGATCTTTCAAATACAATAGAAGATAAGTTTTCGTTTTGCAATTTACAATAAAGATTTAAGCAAAAAGTTGGATTTCATATTGTAAATACCCGATTAGTGGAATCATATCAAACCTTTTTTTCGATTTTGAGCATTTCCGACTTTTCCTCCCTCCATTTTTTGGGAATTTCATGAAGCAACAAACTTGGATGATCACTGCATCATCGAAGATAAGAAATATCAGAGACATTTATCTGAAATCTTCATTCTTTTTGCATCTACCTAATATTTACCTACTAAGTGCTATATAAAATTGTTTTTAAGAAGTAATTTTTCTTCACCAACAAAAACGGCAAATACTGGTATTGAGAAACTAATGAGAGACCAACTTGCTAATTTTTGTCACACCATTCAGAATACAGTGCTAGCTAATAAAGAAGAAAGACTCTTACACCAGAAATAGTGATATTGTTTCCGAGATTTTCATAAGAAATTTAACATTGCTAGATCACAGTATAGGAAAAAAAAAAAAAATATATATATATATATATATATATATATATATATATATATATATATATATATATATATATATATATATATATATATATATATATATATAAAGCAATTTATTAATCTCAATAGGATTTTCTTTTATGATCTATATTTTGGATGTTTCTTAGATTTTTTTTTTAAAGATAAATTGCTGCTAAGAAACTTTTTCAGAATAGACAAAGCAGACTAAAAGAATGGTTCTCTTATTTGAATTGATTTCATTTTGTTCTTCAAAGCCCACATCATCTCTCCAGCAAGTTATATCACCAAAATCTAAAATATGCAAAATTGCCCCGGTAAATTTTGCAATAAATATAAAAATCCAGTATAATTAGCAATAAATATAGCACTTCCTTACAATCATATGAGGGGCAGATGAAAAATTAAGGTAGGAGAAAAACCTTTGTACAAATCTGCAAATGGTGTCGCTTGACTATTAAAACGGCCTGGCAGCTTCTTCCATCATCTTCTTCACTCTCGTCAGTCTTTCAATCTCTTTCAGAGTCTACATCATGTTTTCTTCAGCTACCAAACAAGAAATCCATGGACAAAATCTGCGTCTTCAACAAAACTTTTTACACTTACCTCTACTGCCATGTCCTCTGCAGTGACTGTGCTCAAATCTTCATAGCCTAGTTGAGTGGCCACCCCTGCATGCATTTCAAAAGTTTTTTTTTAGTTATTGAACTTTTCCAGGGGAAAAAAAAAGAGTTTAGATGTTGTCGGTATATTTACTTTGGAGAGAGACTGTTGCGTCTGCTGTCCCATATCCTTCTCTCATTTTGTAATACAGCTTTGAGAGCTCTTGTGGGACCTGTATTATGAACCTGAATGTTAATTAAAACAGAACAGATGGGGTGCAAGTGACTTAAATGACAAGGGCTATGTTCATTACAATTAGAACTGCAAATGGTATCTCGTTACCCCATGTGCAACATGAGAACTAGTTACTATATGTATTGTATCAATTGTCAAACATCTATAGGAAGTCAGTAATATTTGAAGGAAAAATATAAAATTGATAGTTCCAACAGTAAGGAAATTTTCTTAGAAAAAGCAAAAAAATCTCTGTTTGTCCAACAATAAGTAAATGAACATCGAGCATTAATTGTCAAAAAAGTGAACTGTATACAGCGGATCATGTGTTTGTAGGTGAATTTCAACAAAAGATGTGCTATTATATGTGATGTTTATAGCAAACTTATCATCATTTTGCCTTCTATAAATTTCTCCAAGTATAGGAGAGTATGGGGAATGCAATATAACCGTTTTGGACTATGACAAACCACTATCTTTGTTCATAGTTTTTGGCCATGAGATAAACACTAATTATAAGAGGACTGACGTCAAATCAACAACCGATCATAAAACTTAGTCAAATCATTTGTGAAGCCTTGCTCCATAGCATATCCCATTTTAATGAGAAAAAGCTTAGATAATGATGATGATCTACGAAGCATGACATGGATATGGGACATATATACGATACGACATGGACACAAAGATGCAACAAATTTTAAAAAGTTAGAATATGACAAATCTTTCAAAAATAGAACATGGAAACATGACGAAATCGATATGCGTGTATTTATGCATGTGATACATATAATATACACAAAACTTGTAATTGTTAAGATATGTTTTATCTGAAGTAGAAAAAAAATAATAAAAAACTCAAGTAAATATATTAAAGAAAAGAATCTAAATTCAATCCAATAAACTCATACCTTGAATAAAATATTTGAAGGCTCAACCTTTGCAAGACATTTGGGACCTATTATTTAAGTATCATTTGCATGTAAATTTTTTTTTGTCCTTTTAGGCAATGTATGATGATATAGAGCTCAACATGCGATCTCTATGACTTTGACTGAGGATACAGTCCTGACACATGATTTGTATGACCTTCTGAATAGGGACATGGCTCCACCATATAAGTTTTTGGTTTTTTTTTTTAAATCCGACACGACTTTTCTATAATATTCGAACTGTATCAACAAGTGGGGTGCAAGTGTCAGCGTTCTATATGTATCCAATACAGGCACGGTGCTCACTTTAAAAAGCCCCTGCTTTGTAGATGATTGATGACGAGGATAATGTTGATGTCTGTCAGATAAGATGGTCATACTATAGATAATAAAAAAAAATGAGTTATCTTTGAAGGAATCACTCTTATATATGTACCTCTTAGGTGCAAGAAGCATGATCTTCACAAGACAATAAAAAGTTCACATGGAACTCAATCAAAAACGCCATACTGCTTGAAAGGAAGAAACATAATCTTCTTCTTTGATTCTAAAGTCCTTTTAAGACCCCAAGTAGGGATGAGAATGGGCGAGTCCACGGGGAGTCCACAGGCCAATATTTGATTTGCTCTATTGAAAATTATGAATTAGAAAAATAAAAATTTCATTTTTAATTCAAAATTTTGAATAGGCAGACCAAAAAGTGACCCGTAGACGTGCCTATTCTCATTCCTAACCCCAAGTAATTTCCATTAAGATATTAAAAATCTCAAAGAAACTCATCTGAACATACTTGACATTGGTTCCTGCTGATAACTATTCAGTCATTCAAAAACTTAACCAACTCCATAATTCTGCTTGAACGACAGAAACATAATCTTCTTTACTGATTCTAATGCCCTTTTAAGACCCCAAGTAGTTTCCATTAACCTATTGAAAAAATCACCAAGAAACTGATCTGGATATACTTGATGATTGGTACCCTGCGGCCAACTATATCGGTCATCCACACTCGACTTTATAAACTCCCATGACTCAATCATATTATGGAAATATAATGGATCTGGTATGCTATCCAACTGGAGGACAAAATGGTCTCTCCATCTTATTGAACATCAAAAATGTTCTAGTTACCATGAAGGAAGGCTTAGCTTATTTATTAATTATGCAGCTTAATGTGTATGTATTCTATTTCGGGGGCAGCCTTTCCCATATGCTGTGAAAGAGAAGTGTAAATCGAAGTTTGGAATTACCTGTGTCACCTTTATAAATCAAATAGCTTAATTGAGGCACATTGCCACAAACGTATAAATGAATTAAACTTTACTGATATCATTATCTTAAATAATGAAAATGAAGGGCTCATTATCCACCATGATAAGAAGAGCACAAAGAACAAGTTGACAACCTCTGTAAACGAATCAGAATCGTATGTGGCCTGTGCGACAGTTGTTGGGACCTCTGTCGTCCGGATTTCATTTGCCAACATATCCAAAGGAACATCTATCCAAATTGATATGCCATATCTCATTAAAGCCCTAAAATGTTGGAACATGGCAAACAGTTAATAGCTACAAATAACAATTTATAGGTAGAAAATTGACAGAGGCTCACTAATTAGAGGAAAAGTTAGTCTCACAGATTTGTGGAGCTTTGGACGGCACCATCACCAGCACAAACTACCAGGCGGCCCATAGATGATAACTGCTTTAGAACTTCACTCTGGAAAGGAAATTATTTTAGTTTTTAGATTATTTGAACTCACATGATGTAATATCATTTCACGATCAAGTTTATGAATATCATAATACACCTCTGAATCACGAAAACCTTTCTCATCTGTCTCCCTAAAGGATTTCGCAGCGGACTTCCCCCCAGCAGCTTGCTCAACCAAACTATCACTGCTAGGACAAAAACATATAGAACAAAGCAAGAATCAAAAATACGGCTTGTTGGCACAGAAGGCTTTCATCTTCACGTGGAAGAGGACATACACATCAAAGTAATAATATCTCAGAGCATCCGCTAAAAGCTTCCCCAGGTTGCTTTTCATGGAGCAATTCATCCCTGTGCACCATATAATCAACTTATAAATGACCTCCCAAAACCAACTTATAAATGCCTAAGAGGTACATGGTTTCGTTTTGGTTCGAGGCATGGGTACGCAGTGCAGTACTTTTGAGTGGTGCACTATACGAGGGGGTAGGCTTAATTGTTTCCGTATTTGGGGTAAAAATACACCTGGAAGCATTTCTAGGGCCATTCAGTAAGTGTCCATGTTATATTCATGTACCTGGAGTTGGAGACGAAGAAAAGACATACTTTTCTGTAGTGCAACTCTTGAAAATAACAAATAAATCCATTAAGAGAAAAGTCTTAAATACCAACATTAAATATATAAAGAAACTTAACTGAAACAATTAGTTGTCAGTTCTCTGCTTATTTTTTTTGGGTTACCAATTTTAGTGATCTGGATCGTGATTAACCAAAAAGCAGTATGTTAACTGGATCCTAATTCGAAGGGGGTGGAGGGAATTAGGTAAGATTGCTCATGTACATATCTATACAAATATTTAATTGCTAACTTACCAACAAGAAAAATGGACGTCCCTTTCAATTCATTGGAGATCTCACATGCCTTTTTCTGTGTAACAAAAAAAATGCTTTGTAACTACATGCATGAAAGATTGAAATATATTCATATAACAAAGATAAGATGTAAACAACAATCAATCAGCCAGATGTAGGCAGTAATATATGACTGACCTTTACCATAAGAGATGGCTCAAGCTCCACTGCAGACATTTTAGCACCTAAAAAACAGAAAAGAAGTTTGCAAAATAGTATTTCAATTTCAATTCCTGACTTAGTGCATCCTTTAGCTCAGCAGACTAGAGGAACCTCCAAGACTTCATAGATTGAACTTTGTGTAATTTAACTATGATGCAGAAACAGAGATGGTCCCCAAGTACTTGGGATAAAAGGCTTAGTTGTTGTTGTTGTTGCAGAAACAGAGATGGTAAGATGGGACAAGGAATTATTTACAGGGAGGGAGGAAGGGAAATAGGCGAGATCTAGCAAAGTTCACAAGGAAACAAAAGAAAACGTCAAAGGAAAAAGTAAAAAGTAAAGTAAGCATGTCCGCTATACCAAACAAGGAAAACGGTAAAACTCTCTCTCTCTCTCTCTCTCTCTCTCTCTCTCTACACACACACACACACACAGCTACATACACTCGTAATGCACTTTTTGTCAATTTGTAGAAATTTTAGTGATATATTTGAGATAATTATGAAATTCCTACCTTGATAGCTAAATGATGCTTAATGAGTGTTCTTGTATGTCTGTGCACGTTTTGGACCCAAAGCGAGAAACTTTTACAAGTGAAAAAGGTGTACACATACACATATGACACTACACATATGACATTTAGACATCGGTGGGTACTCAAAATAACGTTGGTTGAAGGACGCCATCGACGGGTATCTTCCAGTACATACCCTTCGCTATATGGTTTGGATCCACTATTAATGGCTAGCCATCGATGGCTACTTACTTGTCATCGATAGGTCGAACAGAAAAAGATATGGTTGATACATGGTTTTTAGGATCAAGTAAACCCTAAACATGGTTTGGCATATTTTAGATCAAATTAGTCGAAGTCCTAGCCTAGAGGGGCTATAAATACCCCTTGTATCTCTATTTTAGGGACAACCATTGCTTTTGATAAAAATAAAGCTAGTGTTTCTTCTTCTTTTCAAGAGATTTTTGAGTTTAGCTTTTGAAAACTTTGAGAAAATTTATAAAAGATTTCATTTCATGATGAGTCTTCAACGTTATACATGGCTAAATCTTTTTATTGGCACGAGGTGACGAAGTAACTCTAATTATAAGAATTGTGTTGGTTTTTACTATTTTCTTGTAGATCTTAATTGATTAATATTGTGATTAAAATTGTTCTCCAAATCTCTAGAGGGGTTAACATTTGGAATATCTTTTGATCATTTTAACCTAGTCATAATAAATATTCTTATAATATTCTTACCTTCTGATGGGCTATAGTCTTTACTATAGTTTATGCTTAGGATTTGATAATTGATATTTAATATTTATGAAACATACATAGGTAAAGATAGTCTAAAATTGGAATTAATTGATGAGATAGTTCTGCATCACAATCTATGCTTAAAATAAAGAGCTTTGATGATGAAATTTACCAATTAGATTAAGCTAAGTGTTCTAATCTAGTTAAGTTATTCTAAAAGGAAAGTTTTTTTGCCAACCAAGAAAAAAAACTAGGTGTATTTTTTTAACTCTTTGCTAATGTTTTTTCTTGATTATTTCCTTAAATACTCTCTCTCTCTCTCTGCTTTTGAATTTTTCTGTTTAATCATTTGCTTGAAACTAGAATTTTTATCCTAGCATTAAGACTACATATTTATTGTCCCTATGGGAATCGTCCTCGGACTTCACCGAATACACTACTTGAGCAATCTACAATACTTGGGAGTGTACAGGAATTCCGCAACAAGCTCAACCATCAAAAAGAAAATTTACTAAACATATTCATCCAAACCTCTCCATATAAGATCTTGTTGGGGAAGGAAACCCAGGATCACGAGCCAACACAAGATCACATACGTCAAGACACAAAAGATAAACAATCACATATGAGAAGGAGAACACAAGGTATACTTGGTTTTCCTACCAAGTTTGACTACGTCCACACAGGACAACAATGTGACAATCATTATACTATTATACGAAAGAACAAGGTACAAAGATATAAAAAGAACCAAGCTTCTATCTATCCTCACACCATTTCTCTCTCACTATCTCCTCTCACATTACAATAAAAAAGACAAAATTCTCTTTTAGTTAATTCCACATACATATATTGTGGGTGCCTTGACTTTGATACCACTTAGCGATCATCATTACTTCCAAACCTATTATCAAAGTGCATAAAATATACTAAATATGGAATTAAACAGTAAAACTGGAACACCAAACTTAATGTGATTCAGCCACATCCCGTTCTATGTCCATACCACGATATGAAAAATAAGGAAGAGTACACCATTCAACCTTCTCCAAAGCTCCACCAACATGTAAGGAATCAAACAAAGTAAATGAATATATATATATATATATATATATATATATATATATATATATATATATATATATATATATATATATATATATATATATATATATATATATATATATATATATATATATATATATATATATATATATATATATTACCTGTACTAGTTCCTACCACAAGCCCACTTCTAGGATACCTTCAAGTAAACAAGAAGTACCTGATCATTGTAACAATCGTCAAAATGATGTGAAATTATTAAATAATCAATCAAATCCTAGAAGCTTCCCCTTTCTCTTGTCTCTCTCCCTACCTCCAAGACTCCAGCTTGGATTATAAATGATTGAAATTAATAATTCTCTCTTCCTCCTCTAACCCCAGTTGCTAATTGACAAGGTTACACCAAGATCGAACTTTATTTTGCACCAACATCTAGAAACAAAAAGATGGTTGAGTCAACTTACGAATAAGGATCAGAGCCCGCTATCCCTCTCTCTATGCCCATGAGGGGAAGTCACTACAATTATCATGTGTGAAACCATGCTGGTTACCTTCTAGCTACATATTTGATCATTTTTGTTGGAGTCCTTAGGGGGTATATCATTCCTATTATTCATTATTCATTTTGGAGTCTTGTAGGTTTAAGAAAGAAGGGGATGATTATAAAATTCTTTGCATGAGCTTATCTTGATTGAATTATCAACAATTCCACACTATTCTGATGATTTCTATTGTGATCAATTCCTTCCAATTTGTTGAGATGTACTTTTGGAAGTAAGTTTGTGATGGGAGCTAGTGGAAATAATGCCTATATTTTTTATTTACATTTATTTTGTTTGTTTCCTCAAGGTTTGGTGGACCTTGGAGGAGGTTGTTTAGTGTGTTCTCTTAATATTTCATACCTCTCTTACTTGTGAATGTAGGCACGGATTATGGCCAATCATATTACCAATAGTGTTCCATTGTGAATGTTTTTGCTGGTTTAATTTTATACTCAATCCATTTTACTCACTTTGATCTTGGTTTCGGGATGTTCTTCATCCCCAATAGACCTGCCACCATAATCCCATAGAATGTCACGTCCAACAAATTTACAACTTTGAAATCAGTAGTCTGCACTGTTCCCTCTCTGTTAAAGCTCCTGCCAATATCAGTACTGGCCAAACACAAAAATCAGCTTACGTGCATCAGAGCTTATCCTTCATTTAATATATCCTAAATATTTTGTTCTATCCGAATTATATTCATGATATCCTTTTAAAACTGTCAGCTGATAGCTCCAAACTCCCACAGCCCTCACCTCCCCAAATGTCCGAAGGTCATTCACAAAACATATACTTGCATCAAAAGCAAAACAGTAAAACACAGGTGCACCTCTCTCTCATGCATCGTGCACTCTTCCATCTTTAATTTACTTCAATCAGATTAAGATTACACTTTAGCAGCTAACACTAACGCTTTCTTAATGAAGTTCCCATTTGCCCGCAGAAATGATATCTTGGCCCAACTTCATAACAGTCACATAAAAAATGATAACAATGACCATTTACCCATATATATATTCAGCAAATAGATCGTGCATCAGAATGTATGTCAAACAAACCTAACATTCACCCTTGCAAAATCAAAATGAGCATTCACGAATCACTCAAATAGTGATCGAAAAAGTTCAAAAAGCACCTATTTTGAATTCATATCACCTCACGACACACACTGATGCCAATACAAACCATCAACCTCATAGTGATTTCTTTCTTCTTTAAGACATTTCAACAAGCACCTTATCTTCCAATACTAAACTAAGCTCATATTAAGTATAAAAGGGATTGAGCTTAAGACCATGTTGTCTAACTCAAATTTGAGTATTTTATTACTAAAACTTTCCAAAAATTCAACAGAACTGAGAACTAACGGTATGCTATGAACACATAAACGAGCATAATCCCCTGAAAACTAAAATGGGCTGGGTTAAAATCAACAGATGAAGCCGCGGATTGTATAAAGATCAAACCTTTTTTTTTTTTAAACTAAACAGTTAAATTAACGAGTAGAGGAACAGTTACAAAGCAAATTCTACAGAGAAAGATATCTCACTAGAGAAGCCATGGGAGCGAGATCTTCGAGTTGTCCTTCGAATGCTTGAGAAACTGGAGGGCTTTGAAGAAGAGAAAGAGAGGATTTTGGGAGAACCCGTAGGGGAGTGAGATGAAGGAGAGAGGAGGAGGCGAGGACCGCTGAGAGTTGACGCCCTTATCTCCATTGAAGCTTCAGCGCGAGAGTTCCGCTGCTCGCGGATCCTTATCAATGCGATCCAAATTCGGGTTTTGACAGCACACCATTTTTCCTAGTGAGCCCAGAATTCCTAACGAGCCCACATAGTATTTATAAAAAGGAGGATTGTCTTAGTGAACAGACTAAATATTTCTAAATTATCCTCTCTTCCATATTTATCATATTTTCTGTCTTCTCTCCCATTTTTCTCCCTAACCGCCCAAACCCAAAAAACCCTAGCCCTAATTTCTTCCTTCCCCTTCCACTTCTCCTAATCCTTTTTTTTCCCTTCTCTACCTCCTTCTCCTTCCAAATCTCCCTCTCTCTCGTTGTTAAAATCAAGGCCGCCAAACTCTCGCCGCTGCCACCGCTGCTGATCTCATGCCATCGCCGCCGCTGACCTCGTCGCCGCCACCGTTCTCCCTCCGCCGTCGTCACCTTCACGCCGTTACTTTGTGAGATTTCTTAATCTAGTAATTTTTTTAAATTTTGATTTTTTTATTTTTGGATCAAACAACTCTTCAATATTAGTGTTTGGTGGTTTTGTTGGGTTGGAGAGGAGGAAGAGGGGAGGAGGTAGCAAATTTGATGGTAGTAATTTTTTATTATTTTTTTATTATTTAGATTATAATTAATAAGAAATATTAATATTGTAATCCTAGTTGTAAAATATGTGAAATTTAATTAATTTTCTAATTATGGACGTTAATATTAAATTTTATTAATTAATTTTGAAGTTTGATGGTATTGTCCTAATGATTGATTAAGTAGCAAAAGAAGGTTTCAGTGTCTTTAAATTTTAATATTACACTATCTTGCAGCAAAAAAATAGAGAAAATATGATATTTGTAGCAAATTTTACTTTGTAACTATTTACTTACACATAGAGAAGTTTCTGTTCTGATAAATAACATTTATGAATGAAATATCTTTATATTTCATAGATGGATCATGCAGAATCTTCTCGCGTATGACCAACTGTCTCGTTAAGGAGGAAGAAAGTAGCATCTCGATTTTTCAGCTGTTGAGTCTTAATTTTCTCATTCACGATGATAAAATTGTTAATAGCAAACAAAATTATGCTGAAATGGGGTTTAAGCTTGAAAGAAAAAAAAGAAGTTTATTATGATTCATTGGATATAAGAAACTCTTTAACTGTTCAGAAACTTTTTAACAAATTAGTTAAGATTGATTTATAATTTTCTATCTATATACACTTGTATGACATTTATGAAATAAGCTCATTTATCTTGTCCTCATCTGAACTTTTTTGATGTATTGAATTAAATACATTTTTCCTCAAATATGTTTATCCTAATTGAATTCCCCTCCAAACACCAAATTGTTGACTATATGCAGGCATGAATTTATGCAAAGATTTCCGCCTCGTATGAGGCTTACCAAGAATTTTCGGCCCCAACTAAAGGACTAGCGGCGGATGGAAAAGAGAGCCAATTTTTTTTTCCCTTTTTTTATTTTTTATCTTTAAATTTATTTGGATTTATTTGTGTATTGATGAAATCTGTAGTCGGAAAGCATGAACTTTGTGTATAAGTTCTATGATCTCAGTCGTTTGATTGTATCTTTCTCACACTCCGAGTTAATAATAAATTACATGATTTTCTTTACTATATGATTGAGCTGGTATATTAGTATGTTCTGAATCTGTTGGTGATTGTTTTTTTTTTTTGGTTTTCTGGAATGGGTTGCAAGTATTTAATTCTATTTTTCTTATTGTTTATGGTGGTTAGCATATGTAAATATTTATCAATTTCGAAAAAACCTAATCGAATAGGAATGGAAAATAAATTGAATAAACTCTATTTAATTGGGAGAAAATATAATTTATTTGGAAAAAATAAAATAAAGTAAAAAGTGATTAGACATCATAGTCGCGGTCTAATAAGAAGAAAATTTTATAGCGATATGTTTTTGTCACAACAACCAAAATGTTAAAAAAATCGCAAACCAAAATGTCAAAAAAATTAAAAATTTGCTTGCTGTTGCGAGGCATTAAACTTGGGTCACCCATGTGACATTGCAAGACTACTAATCACTATGCCACAACAACTTTGTGGATAATAAGACAAAAAAATACTATTTATCTCTTGTCCGAGATATATACCCGGACAAAATTTATTTGTCCGGATTGAAAGTCCGGACAAATAAATTTTGTCCAGACTGGAAGTTCGGACAGTCATGGACTGTCCTGACTATGAGTTTTTTTTTTGTTCTTAATTTTTATCAATTCACAATATTTCTAGGATTTTTAAGTATGCAAAGATCTAAAAATTCAATTTTCGAATTTAATTTGTGAGATTATTTAATATGGAAAAAAATTTGATGGAATAGTTGTAGGTTTTTAGGTTTTTTTTTTTTTTTGGTTCACTGAATTGCAGTTTGAGAAGAGAAAGAGAAAGAGGTTGAAGACAAGGGCAAAGAGAAAATTTGAAAGAAAAAAAAACATTTCCTTAGTAACCAAATATAAAGGAAAAATCAATTTCCATCTTGTTTTCTTTTCCTTTCTCGTTCTTTTTTTTTTTTCTTTCTTTCATTTTCTTTCAAACCAAACACAGCCTAAGATAGTGTTGTGTTTGGTTTGAAAGAAAATGGAAGGATAAAAAAAAAGAGAGAAAAGAAAAGAAAAACATATGGAATTGGATTTTAATTGATGTTTGATTAGTTAGAAAACATTTTCTTTTCTTTTAAAATTTACGTTAATCAAACAATAGAAAATATTTTCTTTCTTATTTTCTTTTCTTTTTCCTCATTTTGTCTCGAACCAAACAGAGCCTTCGTGTGTGTGCTGGGAGAGACTCTCGTTATTTAGTCTGATTTGCTTATGATTTTTAGATATTCATACATCAAAAGAGTAAATATTTTGCACATGCATATAGCAACCTTGTGGTTTATATTTAGAATTTAGAGTAACCAAGTTAATTCCCCAACAACTTTAGTAGGAATCAGTAACCTTTCTTCTCAAATGGGGAACGAGTGCTTTCAGTTTTACACTCTAGTATTCAAGTTTCTCTCCGGTTAAATTCTAAATGAACACGCAACTTGACTTAGTAAGCACCATATCCTAACTTGTAAATAATTATAAGTTTGTCAATATTTTTTTGACAAAGTTACCATTCATCCTCCTTTCCTTTTTCCCAATACATCAAAATGTGTCTCTCCTCCAGCACATTCAAATTCAAAGAAAAAAAAAATTCAAATTTTTGTGTTTCAAAACCTAAATCCACACTCCATTCCATTAAAACTCGATTTTTCTGTAGCTGGAGTTGTATCTGGTAGTGATTTGAAGCTTTTTTAATTTGCAAACCCTAAAATGGGAGATGCGAAGAGAATTAAAATTGGAATAAAAGGGCATTCACAAATAAAAACTCACTCTTTTTAAAAGAGAAGTGGCGCTCATTGAGCAAATGGTGAGCACTAAGTCAAGTGGTGTGCTCATTTAGAATTTTCCTTCTTTCCCATCCAACAGTAGAGATGGTAATGAACGTGTTCACGGTCAAATTTTGGCTTTTCCTATACAAAATTTTGAATTAGAAAAATAATTTTTTTATTTTTAATTCAAAATTTTGTATAGAATGGATCAAAATTTGACCCATTGGCATATTCGTTACCATCCCTACGTCCTAGAAAACAACAGACAACAGGTATATATGTCAATAGCGAACAACTTATTGCAAAATCAGCTACACAAATGATCAAGTCATTGCCTTAATTCCAAGTGAAGGCCATGAATTTGAATTTCAACTTCTATTGTGCGACATTTTTAAATGAGTAAATGTCCAGTTATGATTTGAACTGTAAGCATTGGTTGCCCAAATCCAAACTAGATTGTTAGCACCAAGGCCAAGAAGTTGTCCTAGACTATTAGATTCCAAGACCGTTTTTTTTTTTCTTGCTTGTAGATATATTTTTTTAATATTATCTAAATTGAGTCTCTACAGGGGTTAAATTCAGAACCTCTTACAAATTGGAGAGTGATATGACTGAATTAATGAATGTTGTAATAAAGCTAATTGGCGACATTCCTCCAGATGTTTAAAATGGTTAGACAATTCCAACTAATTACTTATAGGGACGAGAATAGACGGGTTTAAGGGTCAATTTTTGGTCCGTACTATTAAAATGTTTAAATTAAAAATAAAATTTTAATTTTTTTCTAATTTAAAATTTTGAATATAATGAATTAAGAATTGGCTTTTAGACCCGTTCATTATTATCCCTCTTTGTTTGGGCATCTAGGCGGCTCAACAATAACACCATGAACCAAGGATTGCAAGTGGTAGAGTTGAATTCAGCTGATTAATTATCACAACAACAAAAAGAAAGCAAAAAAAAAAAAAAAATCACACAGAATCACACAACTTGAACAAAGAAACAAGAGAAACAGCCGAATTTGTTGGAGCAAATCGACACGCTCACCTCTCGCAACTAACTAATTTACAATTGTGAATGTGTGATGCATATCATCATTACAAACAGAAACCAAATCAACGACAATATTAGCCTTTCTTTGAGAAGCAGATATCATTGCGCGAACTCATCCATCTATTGATTGACACCTGCATGTAGCAAATATTTGAACAATCAATTAGCTCATTATATATCTCATATCAACTATCAATTAGCCAATGAAACTAGAGTTGCAAGCTATATATACACTCACCTCATTGCATATGACACGCTCTCATGAGCAGCGGTAGACAGCGAGCCTTCTCCTTGGCTGAGGCTCACACAGGAAGAAGAACATCATGGCGACGAGGACGAGGGCGATGATGACGATGCTGAGTATGCCATCATCGTCGTCGGAGCAGCAAATCCTCCCCATGTCCTCCGACGGCACGTCGTTCTCCCTTAGTTGGAAGCTTAATATATAGCCTGATCACTAGAAGGGAAGGTAAGGCTGTCTATAAGTCAATTTTTGACCCGTTCTATACAAAATTTTAATTAAAAAAATAATTTAATTCAAAATTTTGTACAGAGAGGGTAAAAATTTGGCCCATGAACCCCTCCATTATCATCGCTGCTTCTATCTATCCGTTCACTCCTCACCCCGTCCAATCTGATTGCGACACCTGTAACTGAAGGCATGGGGATGACTGCTAGAGAGAGCGGGCATGTCACAACTTGGAAGTTGAAGGATAGATTGCAACAAAAACATCGCCTTCAACGACTTGAATGCCCGTTGTTGTTGTTGGTATCAGCGACATTGCTAATAATGCAAGTGAGCACATGTGGCTAACATAGTCGCAATAGCTCACTGGCAAAGTAGATAGGTAAAAAAAACAGGAGGTGCGAGATTCAAACGAACTACGGCCCTTTAGTACTACTCATCACTGTGTAAGCTATGTGTCATCACTGTGTAAGCTATGTGAGCTTGTAAGGCGAGGTTTGGATTTGTTGGTTGTTTTAGATTGATATAGACAGAATTATTATTGTAAAAATATTAAAAAGATATATTTTCTATTTCAACCAGAAAGATGATATTACAGAAGAAAATATGAATTTATTTATATGTATAAAAAATTAAGAACTGTACATAAGTATAAATATTATAATAAGACTAATAAAATTATATTTTATTATCTACTGTTATTAATTAAATCTAGAGACAGAGTTAAAATATTCTCAATTTGAATTGATTTTTTATCTAATAGCTAGAAAGTAACAGAATATCTATATATTTATATATAGGTTAATTATCTAATAAAAATAAAAAATAGAATTAGAATATTTTACTGATTGGAAGCGAGTGTATGCAGAAAATGAATGGAAGATGATTGAGGCTAGTGTTTGACACTGTCTCTTTAAAATTGATTCGCCCTCCACCGTTTTGCTTCTCGATTACGGTGGAGTCGGTCTCTCAGAATACAACGATCGATCTGCAACAGGAAGGAAGCCGCAATCCTGTTGCTCTGGCGAATCTAATAAAGAATGTCTTCTGTTTTGTATACGGTACATTGCTGGAAAGAGCAAAAAAAAAGAACTGTTATTCTGAAAATATAAAACTTCTGTTTGAAAGACAAAGTTTCTGTTTGCGGAAGAAGGAAAAAGAAAAAAAGAATAAAAACTTATGTAACTTATGTTTAATGAGTCTGGACAGATGAGGGACTATTTTTTTCTCTTTTCTTTTGTTCTCTTTTCTATTCACTCTACTTTTAAGCTATTTTTCATTCGCCTAATTTATTTATTTTTGAACTAGTGAATTGACTCAAAAATTTAATGTTCAAACGTACATGAATTTAACATTCAAACGTACATAAATTCAACAGGATTAGATTACAATGTCCCCACAGTGATTGACGATAAGGGGAACTATTGGAATTCTAGGAATTATTAACCGCGCGAATAACAGAGGGACGGACAAAATGCATGCATGCACACACGCACGTCAATTGCACTGCAAGTACAGCACTGCTATATTGACGGAACTAGGAGAGCAGAAGCCATTTGATCATTCACAAAGCCGCTCCAAAGAGAGTGAATCCGATTTTTTTCATACTTATTATTCGTACTATTCTCGATTTTTTTTCCCCCCTTGATGCAAACATAAGCGGAAGCATGGCGCTATCTGCCGTACGTCCCCGCTGCAACCAGACCTTTTCCTGTAGGCATTGCCAAAACCATGCTACGGTAAGCAACCGAATTTTTCCCGTATTTTATTGATTATTCGAATTCTTTGGTGTCCTTCTTAATGAATCAAAGCGTAACTAGGCAGCAAGATGTTGGCCAATGACATACAGTGGTCGAATTTAAATTTAAATGATAGCGGCACTGTCGGCATCACATGGCCTATGCTAGCGATGAGGCGTTACAAAATAGAGTTGTGGCGTTAATATTTCAGATTGATTCGAATCCAGACCTGAGAGGGCTGCTCAGTGACAATCGACGGAGCTTAAACAACGCCTCAATGTATTATTTTCAATTTCAGAGGCAAATGGATTCGCATGGATACTGACTAGGACTCACGCATAGGTGGTGACACCCGCAATGACGGACCAATAAACACGGCCATGATAACTAAGAAGAGATGATGCATGCGCTGCATATGGACTGCAACTGGGATTTCAAATTCAAATTTTGAATTTAATTCCCAATTTAGATAGATGGCTAATGTCAATATGATGGGAAATTCTATTTGGCGCATGGCAATTTACTTTTGACGCACTTATTACTCTTTACACCAATCTCCTATTTTGAAATACCACTATTTTGGAAAATTCTATTTGCACACGGCATTTTACTCTTGACGCACGGTTTTAAAACTTATAAATAATTACAAGTTTGCCATTATTTTTTTGGACTAAACTACCATTATAAATTCCAAACTAAGACTTTCTAATTACGACTCATCGTTTTCCTTCTGTATTTTCTCTCTAAAACCCTAAATGATTTTTTTAGTATTTAATAAAAACATATCTCCTATAAAATCATCTATTAGATTTCTTGACCCCTTAAAATTTTTTACATTAACGTTCCTGAAAAAATTAGAAGAATTTCAAATTTTTCGTGAAATTTGAGTTTGGAATTTGCATTTGAGTTTTCTTATGCAAATGGAAAATTCCAATATACAATTGGTGTCGAGAATAAATCTAAGGTACGATTTGAAATTTTTTTTAGGTTTTATACGTATTTGTTTGAAATTTATCGTTAATTAGTTTTTTTTTTAGACTTCGCTTGCTGGTCGAGTATTAATACCCGACCAACACGTTTCTTGGTCGGGTATTAATACATGATCAAAATATTTTTTTGCTAAATAGAATTAGACAGGTGAGGAGTTAGAGAAAAAGAGGAGAGGTATTTTTGGAAAAAATTTTGGGCGCAGAAAGTAAAATAATAGTATTTTAAAATATGAGTTTGGTGTAAAGAGAAACCAGGGTGCCAAGAGTAAAATGCCATGCGCAAATAGAATTTTCCCACTATTTTACTCTCTATGCTTAATTTTTTTTTCCAATTTTAACCCTCCTTATTAAAGAAGGAGAAGTGGAGGAGGGCCGGAGAGGAGGTCGGAGCCGACGAGGAAACCGACAGAGAGAAAGGAGTGACGGCGGGTTATTCGATGAGATTGTGGAAGAGGATGCTACAGGGAGAGGGGAGGAGGAGGAGTTGGGTGCAAAAGAGAGGAGGATGGGGAGATGCGGTTTGGAGGTGGAGGGAGGGGAGGGGAGGGGAGGATGTGGGTGGGGCCAGGTGAGGTGCTTGATAGGTGACGAAAAGTAATTTAATCAAAAAAATAAGTGCCAAACTTGTAATTATTTACAGGTTTTAAAACATTGCGTGAAGAGTAAATTTGCGTATGCAAGTAGAATTTTCCCAACATGATCTACCTGCATTTTTTATCTCTCAGACTTTGAGCACTCTTATTTGACTCGTATTTGGCTTGAGTTTTTCCTGGTACCTTGCATTTTTCAATGTGAGGTATTTTACAATTAATTTATTGTAACTTCAGTTATTTTTTTATTATTTGTCCCAAGCTAGCAAGGGACATAACTTCTATATTGTATGCTATGTTCTATTAATCCCTAATTAATGAAATATGAGAGGCATTAGTCAATATTTATGCTTATAAAAAATCCTCAATGAATTATACTTTTTATTTTTTGTTTTTCTCAGTACAGGTGATATATTCAAACTATGAGGGTAGCTAAAAGCCAATAAATCTTTTAAAATTTTAGAATTGATTTGAATTGCATTTCAGACAAGAAAAAAAAAAATAATCTTCTAAATTATAAATGATAAAGTTTTTGAATTTTTTGTTTCTCAGGCTTTACGGAGATGTTTGAAGTGTGGGGTTGTAATGGGAAAGCATTTTATGATGTCTGCACATTTTATGATGATGATGTAAGTTCAAAAATCTATATTAGTTGTTAGAATTTAAACCAAAATTTGATATTCTAATATGAAATGTATATTAAAGGCACTTTGTACATTTGTTATTGATAGTTTGTAAGCGTTGATATATTTATATGTATCAAAGGAAATTCAAACATTTTTGACATTTTAGTTGGTTATTAAGAGAATTACATATTTGAGTGCCTTTTACCTTTTGATGTTATTTTTTCCCATATTTTGGATGGAAATTTTCTAGGGAAAGGTTTCTAAAAGGAATATTTGTTATTTCTAGTCACGAGTAATTTTTATAATATTATCCAAATTGAGTTTCCATAGGAAACGGAAATTGAAAACACATGCAAATTGGATAAAATTGATGTAACCAGATACAAGGCTGATTAGCAAGAAAAGTGGAGTATAAAGATTAGTTTTATTTATTTTTGTAATCGGATCTTTTTAATTAGAAGTGTTTTGAATCCATTCGTTAAGAAGCGGGCTAGTAAGATAAAGACAAAAGAGGAGCCGCATTAGAAAGATAGTTAGATGAACTGTTATATAGAAAATATTTAGACAAATCAAAGGACAATTTTTTAAGTCATTATATGAATAAACAAGATTCTATAAGTTCATTCACAATCATGCTCCTTTGAAAATCCAACATTTTTTTTTAGGTTTAGTACAAAATTAGTTTGATTTTTGTTTGTTATGAAGAGAAAAATTACTAGAAATTTAGGTCATTTGTTGTTAGTTATTGAGAGAAAAATACTAGATATTTCATTCGGTTGTTCTAAAATTACTAGATACCTACCGACAACCAATATCATATACTTCATAATATACAAATTCATTCTACTCAAAGGCTTTTTAGTCCATTGGAACTCAAAATTGTAACTGCATTGGTTGCTAACTAATAGATTAATATGTATATTCCTGATATAGTACATATATGAAATATTCTTGTTGTTAAACATGTTGGAGTAGTATTTTCTTTTTTCTCTCCTAAATCTTTGAAATTTCTGTATTTGGTTTCAATCTCTCTCTCTCTCTCTCTCTCTCTCTCTCTCTCTCTCTATATATATATATATATATATATATATATATATATATATATATATATATATACATACAAACATACATACATACATACATACAAATAAGCAGTCAGTTTAGATACTTGGGTTCTATTATTCAAAATATTGGAGAGATCGATAGTAATGTCAATCATAAGATCCAACCTGGCTGGTTGAAATAGATGAGTGCAACAGGAGTTTTATGTGATCGTAACATTCCGTTAAGACTGAAAGTGAATTTTTATAGGATGAAATTAGGCCAGCTCTATTATATAGCACGGAGTGCTGGGTTATAAAAAAATATCATTAATAGAAGATATGTGTAACAGAGATGTGCATGCTTCATTGGATGTGTGGCAATATTAGGATAGATAAAGTAAAAAATGAAGATATTCGTGTTAACGTAGGTGTATCCTCCATCGAAGAGAAGATATGAGAAAAGCGTTTACGATGGTTTGACCTTGTGCAATATAGATGTATAAATACACCAATTCGATAAGTAGAGCTTATCAATATTGGACAAGTTAAAAGAGCAAAAAAGAAGACCGAAAAAAATATGGATGGAGGTAATACGAAAATATATGAATTCTAGAGCTTTAAATAAGGAGATATTACTTGATAGGAATGAATGAAGAAGGATCATCGGTGTGAATGATCCGACGTGATTCTTTTTTTATTCATGTAGCATACCCCAAGTACTTGGACAGAAGGCTTAGTTGTTGTTGTTGATGTATTAGTATGTACATTGAATTATATTTATTTGTTCTTAAATAATAGTCTGAAATTCTCTATCTAAATCTGATGTAACCATGTGTTCATTGAGAACTCTCTCAAGCATGATTGTGCTCTTTGTTTTGAAATTAGCTTTCTCTAAAATTTTCTTTTAATTCATTTACCTTTTTCAATGAATTGTTAAACTGTTTTTAGTTTCCTTTCAACATTTCTTTTTGTCTCTCAATTTAACATATTAATGTTTCTATTTAGTTCATTGCTTTTCTATATATGCAAAAATAATGAATTTCAAATAGAAATATTTAACATAGGACTAGATAGATTCTCTAGAAATTAAAAATACAAATACTTGAAACAATTTCAGTTGAACATCTTGGCTTAAAAGGCATTCTTTATTATTATTATTATTATTATTGAAAACAATATATTTATCTTAAAATTCAAGGGTATGGAATATTTTATTCGTATTATTTATTTATTTATTTATTCAGTGATTTGAATTTCTAATTGTTGCATTATCTATTTGACACATTGAAATCTATCACTATATTGTCTTGTTGAACCAGAGCAGAGATGCTTACTCTTTCCAGGACATTGCTAAATAATAATAAATTCTCAAAAACCGTGGAGATTTGATATTCTCATCATTCTCCCCCTTTTTTAAATATTCATATCCGATGAATGCGGTGATAATACCTGTCAAGAATTTGCTTGTTGAATCGATGAGTCATTTTGCGCAAAAAATCTCAACTGGACCATGATGGTGGTCATGAATAGGCATGTGACCTTTTACGATGAACCGAAGGCGAAGGTGGAACTAGCTTCCGTACAGTAATTCAGGATAATGTAAGCATAAAATGTTAGATCTTTTTCACTGAAAATTTGACTATTGTTAGGAGTCCAAGAATATCCAAGTTATAGGTGATGGAGTTAATTCTTTATGGAACTTTGTTGGGACCTGTAAAAGTAGAGTGTAATGCCCGGTCATAAAATTGATATAATCAACTAGTTGTTGCACCATAGGAAGTGTGATCTCCAACGGCCAATGAGCCTTAGCTCAAGTGGCACCACCCATTTTCAATTTGCGAAAGGTTCTAAATTTGACTCTCCGTGGGGACTCAATTTGGATAATGTTGTCAAAAAATATATGCGTGTGAGTTTGACTAGCAAAAAAAAGTGTGATCTCCAGTGACTCTGTCAGTTATAATAAAACATTGAAAAGGCTCACAGAGAATATATAATCTAATGGAGAGTTCAAACTTCATAATTGGCAAAACCAATGATATCATTACAGTTGGTTTTGTTCGAAGATCTCCAGATGTCTCAATAAAAAACTCGGTAATTTCAATAGGCTATACAAAAGTTTCTTCTTGTAGTGACATGCTTAGCAACTTCTAACTAACTCATCAATGACTTATATCATCAGCTCAAGCTGAAAATTGTGGTTCTCAAGCTCGATGGGAATTTGAGACTGTGTCTCATATTTTGATGTGACCTCTACCTCCAAATTTTGTACATTTTTTTTAGTCTCTATCTTAGACTTGAACCAGACTCTTGTTCAGATAAAAACAAACAAGAGTTTAATGAATAATCTGAAAGAATATGCGGAACATACCATTCATAAAGAAGATTATGAAAGAAATCAAAATCCAGGGACGAAACTAGGATTCTAAAATGGGAAGGGTTGATAATAAAAATTAAAATTATAATCTATGAGCAAAACAATGAGAAAAAAAACAAGAAAAGTAAACTAAATTTAGTCTAAGAAATTGACTAACTGACTTTGTAATTTATAAAGCATCTTTATTTTTATAATAAAAAGTATATAATTATCTATTTAATTAAAAAACTAACTACTGTTTACAATTAGCTATTTAACTTGTTGTTACAAAGAATAGGAAATCATAACAATTGCTTATTGCAAATAATTATTCTGATATTGAACTAAACAACTTGCCAATCTACATTTACAAAGGAAAAAAATTAAGTCATATTATAAAATGAGCTGGAGAGAGAGAGAGTTTTAATTTTAAACCAAGTAACCTGTCGACTCTTTTATTTAATATACATATATTTAATAAACACAAGTCGTTATACTGGATTGCCTTTCTTAATTATTTTATTATCGGCTAAACAAGCAAAGGCAACTCAGATAAGATTGTGCATGGGGAAAATAATCATTTACTTAAACTTGATTCGAGTCCCGTAACTATTAATCTGATAATGTCATTAACGAACTTTTTTAATAGAAATTTAATAAAATAAACAGTTGAGGAGGTTTGTTCTAGTTTTATATTGCAAAGGTTTCATCAATGCACATGTCATGTTAGCGCACATTTGTTTTGTGTTCAACTACAATTCTCTTCGTAAAATCTAGCTCTCTTACACAGTTATTTTTATAATATTATTCAAATTATGAAAATCGAATTTAGAATCTCTCAAAAATTATAAAAAAAAATAATACCATTAGAGACAAAGATTTTTTAGCATCTATCTATACAAGTGACAAGTGACGCAGGACGGAGGCGAAATTAGGGTTAGGGGTTTTGAAATTAGAGTTTTTTCTAAAGGGATTGGGGAAGAAATGATAAATTGGGAAAAACTTTTGGGATTTAGAAATCCATCCAGGCCCACGCCCACTCTCCACGAATTCACGAGAAAATATTTTTACTCAGCGAATTCCACGCCAGAGATTTCTCAAGAAAATTTCTCAAAATATTATTCATCTTTTTAATTCTCCATACAACCCCTATATATAGGGAAATCCTAACAAACAGAATTCTAATAAAATTCAAACTCCTAATCAAATCAAATATCTAGTACAATCCTAATTCTAATCAAATCAAATCAAATCAAATCAAATCTAATCTAATCCTGATCTCCATCAACAAGTCTTGTAAAGAGTAAAAAAACTGTGTTTGTATCCTTTCCCCCTTTTTCATTTTTCTTTTTTACGAGTATAGCCTTGCAGTTGGACGTAAATGGTATCTAAATATTCAAATTTCTTAGGAGTTTTTACTATTGTGCATCGAGAATAACTATTCGGTTCATTTATTAGGGACTTATCCTTTGAATGTCCTACATCTAATCTAAAACGTGACATTTTCATAAAAAAACAAATACTAGAATATATCTGTTTATTCTTGGTTATTAATTATATATAAATAGTATTGGTTATGACAATAGATAAATAGGAATGAATAGGGGCTGTCGGTTTTTTGCGAAAAAAATTACAACCGATAACCGAACTGAATTGTAATAACTGAAGCCGAAACCAACCGACTTCAAGTGAAAACTGAAACTGAAACCAAAATTTCGGTTCGGTTCGGTTATCGGTTTTTTGGGCCTAGACCAAAAGCCCAGTTACGAAAAAAAAAAACTAAATCTATTTAAAAAAACAGCCAATTTACAATAGCAGTCCATTTACAACAAAGCGGATTTCAGTTGGGTAATTTAGGTAAATGGGTTTAAGGGTAATTCGGTTTTTTTTCTGTTGATTTCGGTTTCGGTGCCTACCTACCGAAACCTGACCCGAAATTCATTTTATAATTCGGTTTTTTAACCAATCCGATTTGAAAACCGAACAATCCAACCCGATCAGTTCGGATCGGTTTTGAGGATCTGGTCAGTTTTTTCGAATTTGTGTTCAGCCATATAGGTATGAAAGCATTTTATTGTTTAACTCTGGAAGTAATTAAGTATATAAAATATATGATGGTAGGGTTGAAATGGACCGTAGATTGACTGGTGAAATTTATTTTTGATATAAAGGATTGCCAGCTAGTGAGGAGTCAAGTTGGCAGGAGAAGTTGGTGCAAGAATTAAATGAGTTTGGCCTGGGGTATTTATGGCAGTAGGATGACCTGTCAATATTACCCTTATAAATTTCAAACTAAAACTTGTTAAAATTTAGAACTATAACGTTTTCCTCCTTTATTTTCTCTCTAAAATTCTAAATAATTTTTTTTTATATTTAATAAAAACATATCTCCTACAAAATCATCGATTTAATTTCTTGACTCTTTAACTTTTTTTACATTAACGTTCCTGAAAAGATTAGAATAATTTTAAATTCTTCGATTTCATTGTGACAAGTGAAATTTGGATTTGGAGTTTAACTTTGAGTTTTCTTATTCAAATGGAAAATTCCAACATGCAATTGGTGTCAAAGAACAAATATAAGATACGATTTGAATTTTTTTTTTTTTAAGTTTTATGCATATTTGTTTGAAATTTATCGTTAATTAGTTTTCTTTTGTCTGGGATACTTCGCTTGCTGGTCGGGTATTAATACCCGACTAGAACATTTCTTGGTTAGATATTAATAACGAACCAAAATATTTTTTGCTCTTAAACTAACATCCGACTCAAACAAAAAT
This sequence comes from Dracaena cambodiana, assembly GCA_036321105.1. Lineage (NCBI taxonomy): Eukaryota > Viridiplantae > Streptophyta > Magnoliopsida > Asparagales > Asparagaceae > Dracaena > Dracaena cambodiana. The sequence goes on from JAYEPQ010000019.1 coordinate 22,167,598, forward strand.
GGGATCGGACGGGTGAGGAGTTAGAGAAAAGGAGGAGGGGTATTTTTAAAAAAAAAATTGGATGCATATAGTAAAATGGTATTATTTCAAAATAAGAATTTAGTGTAAAGAGTAACTAAGACGCTAAGGGTGTGTTTGGCAAGTTGGAAGTAGTGGAAATAAGGAAGAAATTGAGAAGTAACTTCTAAAATTGAAGGGGAAGAAGAATTCTCTTCTTGTATTTGTTTACTAATGTATTGGAAGAAAAAAGTGTATTTGGAAGTAAAAAGTATTATTTAAATAAACATAGTTTATATTATTTTATTTATTTATTAGAGGTAAATATATAACTTTTGAAAGATAATGATGACATATAAATAAAAAAATATATTTTTGTCTTCTTCTTTTACTTTCTAACCACTTCCAACCCAAAAATTTGAGGAAGAAAATTTTGGAAGTGAGGTGCCACGTAGACGTCACCTCACCATATAAGAAGTAACTTCCAACTTTTTTCTTGACCAAACAAACACTTGAAATAGTGGAAGTAAGCTTACTTCCACTACTTCCATTTTACTTCCATGCAAACAAACACACCCTAAGAGTAAAATGCCGTGCGCAAATAGAATTTCCCCTAACTACACCACAAATATTAGCAAAAAAAAAAAAAAAAACTACCCCGAGAAATCAAGAGAACTACAAGTTTGCCACTGTTGCAGGTTTGTTCCCCCATGGAGAACGAGAAATGAAAAAGTCTAAGGCTGGCTTTTTTAAGAACCAATTGCAACTTTTCTTTCACTTATTTGTATCTATTTTTCAAGGAAAAAAAAAAAAACCAAAAATTGGAAAGCATTGAAAACGAGTTGTCTTAATTTCAATGGACAATTGGTATTTTGAAATTATTTTTCATATTGTCATGATTTCAGTTAGATTTAATATTTATTAACCATCAATTAGATTTATTGATGTTTAAAATTTTTTCTAAGAATAACTATAGTGTACCTGTAAGGTTTGCAATAATATGTGTTTTATACTTAAATTAATTTTAATCATCATCAAATGCTTTAGGTATTTTGATGGAATTTGTGAATTGATATACGGTGACATCCATATCAATAAACTCTAATTTAAAAGTTTAAATATATACATTTAATATTGGTAGAAAACTAGTTAGATACAATAGCTTAAATAGCATTAATTAATGGATAAAATAATTATGTTAAAATCTAAAATATTTTTAAAATAAATAAATTGAGATAAAAACAATATAAAGCCTTATTCATATACATAAATAAATGAAGGTAGGGTGGATGTAATAAAATAAGATGATGGATAAATCAATGTTTAAAATAACGATAACGGTAACGTAACGTTTTGTCTCTGTTAGGTTATATAGCATAACGTAGGTTACGTGATTTTTTATTTATTTAATTAAAAATAAATATAAAACTATACAAAATAAATTTTATAAATTGAAAATTGAATTAAAAATTCTAAAAGAAAATATAAAAAATTATATTTCAGTATCAATTCTAAATTTTTAACAAGTTTCACAGTAATTCTTATATTTATTTTCATAAATAAAATTATATTTACATCCATAATTTCAATCATCTAAATAAGAAAACAATATTTTAAATTTATTTTTAATTATTATCAATATTGTAATTTATATTTTGTAATACTCAATTTATGTTATTTTTAATTTTTAATTTTAGATTAGCTGAGAATTCAATTTAATCAGCAACTAAAAAATTTCAGTAATTGGAAGGAATTATAATAAAAAAAAAATCAGTAATTGAGAAGAAATTATAACAAGTAAATAATGATGTACAAGTTAATAATGTCACAAGTAATCAAATAAGCAAACAACAAACCGTCAAGTGAAAAAAAAACTACAGCAATTTGCTAACAATCAAAATAAATAATCGAAATCAATATAAAAACTATTTAAAAATTATTGTAAATAACGCAACATAACGAAGTTTAATGTAATATAACGTAAAATAATGAAAAATAACATTAAAAAATGCAATGTTATAGTGCATTGAGTTATTTTCGACTGTTAAGTAACGTTGGATTTCTGTTAGATTTCATAATACAACATAACGGGTTTCATAATGCATTATTTTCAATATTAGGATAAATTATGAAAATATACCAGGTATCATATAGGAGAATGAAAAGACTTAATTATGAGAAGATCATAAAATCAAAATTTGATAGAGTGAGAGGAGAAAAGAAATATGGGTAGGTCTCTTTGAAGTGATGAGTCATCGCTAAAGTATCGACCACTTTTGAAACAGTTTACAATATTGCGGTTTGCTGCGCCAAATCCGACATAGGTTGAGAATGACGACGACTTTGCGACGTTGTCCGAAAGCAGCAAGGAAGGGAAAGAGTCTGGGGCATTTGAAGAATTAAAAGACGACAGATTTTCCGCACCGCAACACAGGGTTGACCTCCTTTATTTGTATAACCATCCATGGGGAACTAATCATCTAAAAATATATTTTTTTTAAATTTTATTATTTCAAACTAGAGCATCTTTTAACTCTTATTTTGTACAATTATTCATTCCTCTTCAATTACTTTAACCAATATCCTCAGTACCCTCATAAACCTACTCTTTCTTCTTTGAATTCTCCAAAAAATTTGTTAAACTACCTCGAGAGTTACTCATAAATTTTCATCCCTAACATCAATCCTTCGATTCTCATAAATTATCTTTATATTACCCCAAATCTACTCTCTTTTTCTTTTCCTTGGCTAAACATGTAACCCTTCCTTCAATGAACTCTGATTTCAATTTTTAATTAATATTCATCTAAAAATAGTTAAAGACAATCATTAATACGGTTGCATTGCTACACCTTCTTTTTAAGCTATTAGCTTTGATTATCCGACTTTCACTTTGAGCACGAAGTTTCTTGTTGATAGCAAATGAAATATTCCACCCTCTAATTGTCAAACTTGTAATTCCCATGAACCAAGCACAAGAAGAATGTGATACCAATCAATTTCTTTCGGAGTAAAGCACCATTTGTCCACAAAATGCATCTCTTTCATGTGTGCATGTCTACCATGCTTGTTGCCGTTCATGCAAGAGAAACACTATTGGTGGCAACTAAGAGCTCACTGAGTAATGATTGATGTTCGAAGTCAAGTGCCCTTACGTTTTCGTTTTAAATCTATTAGAATTTATTCATATGTATTTTATTAAAGATTCTTAATGGAATAAATTGTTTTTTTTTTTTCCTTCAACAAACAATACATAATTTTGTCATCTTTGCCCAATGATGCTTGAGTGCATCATCAAAGATCTAGCTGGGTATTTGATCACTCAATCCAATGATTATTCGAAAGAACATTCAATTTGAGAAACATCATGAAAAATGGAAAAGAAAGAATAAAGGAAGGAAAATATTTAATAAAGAATCACTTAAAATGAAGCACATTAAAAGGAAGCATCAATCAGTTCTGAATGAGACTATCCCTTAGATATTTATTTTCATATACAAAATTGTTTGGTCATTATTTACATTTATTCTTTAAAATATATTTAAATAAATGAAGATAGTGGTATAATGCAGTTAGAGTAAGTTGATATGGTAATTATAAAAATCTAAAAATATCTCCTATATTTAAGAACCCTAATCCCAACTACTAACTAATTCTTTATTTTATTCTTTTTTACAAATTGATTTTGGTTGGATCCAACATCGACCAAGACCCGAGCCTACATCGTGGCTGCCACAAGTTAAGAAGAGAAAGAAGCTAGGCGTGTGCACATAGAGGGGAATTAATTAAATCACATAAAATGGTAAGCAAATAGTTCACTAGCTAGCTTTTGTTCAGTTTTTGTATTTCTTTAAGGTTTGTAATTAGTTAAGAATTTATTTAAAATTTAAAAACTAATTATTGTATGTATAAAAAAAATAGAAAACTAAAGCGATGACTCTAGGGGATCGATTCCAAACTCGAATGCTAGCGTAATCAGTTAGTAAATTATTTCTTTCGCTTTTATTCTATAAACTTGCCATAAAATTGTGATATTCACTTTAATTCTTTGATAAATCGATCTCTTGATTCGTTCGTAGCCTAAAGATGTGAAAGTTGTGAACTGAGATGCTTCTAAACTCTAATGGAGATGGTCACATAAACAAAAATACTAAGTATTCGTATAGGATATTCAATTTGGTCTCTAAACTTACTATAAGTACGGGAGTAATCAAAATACAAAACTTAATTAGTTCATCTCTAAACTAAGATGCTTCTAAATTACTAGATATTTCATTCGGTTATTCTAAAATTACTGGATACCTGCCCAACAACCAATATCATATTTTTTATACAACATCAATAACAACTAAGCTTTTTATTCCAAGTATTTGAGATAGACTACATGAATCAAAAAAAGAATCACGCCAGATCGATCACTTTGATAGTCCTTCTCCATTAATTTCTATCAAGTAATATTTCCTCATTTAAACCTCTAGAATCCATATCTTTTTGTATCTTCTCCATCCATATTTTTTTCGGTCTTCTCTTCGTTCTTTTAATTTGTCCTACATTGATAAACTCCCCTCGTCGAACTGGTGTATTTGTAGCCCTACGTTGCTCATGACCAAACCATCGTAAGCGATTTTCTTGCATCTTCTCATCAATGGGAGTTACACCTAGCTTGTTGCCGCATATCCAGCGGAACATGCGCATCTCTGCTACACTTATCTTCTGTAAATGACGTTTCTTTATAACCCAACATTCCGTGCCATATAATAAAACTGGCCTAATAGCAGTCCTATAAAATTTTTCCTTCAATCTTAACGGAATGTTACGGTCACATAAAACTCCCGTTGCCCTTCTCCATTTCAACCAGCCAGCTTGTATCATATGATTAGTATCATTATCAATCTCTTCATCATTCTGAATAATATAACCCAAATACCTAAACTGACTGCTCATTTGTATATCTTACCCATCCAGTTTTACAACATTATAGTTTTTGGTCCGTCGTTTACTAAATTTACATTCCATATACTCTGTTTTAGACCTACTTAATTTAAAACCTCTAAATTCTAATGTGTGACTCTATAACTTTAACTTGATATTTACCCCTGCTTTTATCTCACAAACTAAGACAATATCATATTCTTTATAAATATACAAATTCTTTCTACTCAAAGGTCTTTTTAGTCAATTGAAACTCAAAATTGGAACTGCATTGGGAGCTAACTGATAGATTAATGCGTTTATTCCTCGATATAGTACATATATGAAATATTCTTCATGTTAAGAATGTTTGAGTATTTTCTATTTTTTTTCCCTCCAAAATCTTTAAATTTTCTATATTTGGTTTCTTAGTTCTTGTAATTTTATCACAAAGTTGCTGACAAGAAAAGGAACGTTTTCTATTGTGACAGATGCAGTAAATTCTCTAATCTATTTATTCGGATATATTAACAGTCTATGTAGATAAAATATGTAATTATCCACATTAAATTATATTTATTTGTTCTTACATAATAATTTGAAATTCTCTGCCTAAATCTGATGTAACCATGTGTTCATTGAGAACTCTCTCAAAGCATGATCGTGCTCTTTGTTTTGAACTTAGCTTTCCCTACAATTTTCTTTTAACTTACCTTTTTCAATGAATTGTTAAACTGTTTTTAGTTTCCTTTTAAAATTTCTTTTTGCCTCTCAATTTTTTATTTTAGCCGTAAACCTATTTCTGTTTCTATTTAAGCTCACTGCTTTTCTATATATGCAAAAATAATGAATTTCAAATAGAAATATTTAACATAGGGCCGAATAAAAATGAAAAATTAAAAATACAAATACCTGAAACAATTTCAGTTGAACATCTTGGATTAAAATACATTCATTTTTCTTTTTTCATCAGAGAAAAAATATTTATTTTAAAATTCAAGGATATGGAATAATTTTTTCGCTGTTTTTATTTATTTATTTATTCTGTGATTTGAACTTATTTTTGCAGTGTCACTTTGACACATTGAATCCTATCAATGTATTGCCCTGTGGACACACTGTGCGCATTCAGATTATTTGAAAATGGATAAAAGAACAGCAATAAGCCATCATTTGTATCTTTATTTTTTCATCAATTTTAACCTAAATTTATTTTTTAGGAGACAAAATTAATGCATAATCTCTTAATTCCTAATGTTTTCCTCTTTATTTTTTTTTCTTGAAGGAGAGACTAATAGCTTGTCAAACTGTCATCTTCGCTATTAATAACTTTGAACTCGACTTATTATACTTGTTTGAAAACCAGTGATGATGAGGCTGTATCATTTTTGGAGCTTATAATTATCGAGCAATTATTTTATCAATACTCAAAATCTATCTTTTCTTAAAATACAACATCTCATACCTTGTACTGGATATATTTCTGATTGTAAGTTCTTCTGATATTCTGAGACAAGTTTCCTGCTAAATAAATTTCAAGATCAAAATTAATGTCCTCGATCATAATATATGGGATATCCGTGCTAGGATTTGAGAATTTAGAGATGAATTAGGGTTTTTTTTTTAATTTAGAGATTGGATGATGAACTGGGTTATTTAGATAAAATAAAATAATCTAAATCTATTTTATCTACAAAACTAATCATGTATGGGAGGATAGAAGAATAAACTTTTGATTGCTAGAAGAGAAGAGCACCTCGCTTTGTTTAGTCCCACATCGACTGACTTTTCAAAAATTTTCGTCGGTTAAATTTGATGACAAACCAACGACCTGCGCTGACCTCGGTAACGTGAGCTTGTAACCAAGTGGATGCGTTGGGCCTGTTACCTGGGCCTGGGTGTGGCAGCGCTCCGTGCTGGTGGCCCGTCTAATTCAAAGGCTGGGCTAACTTTTGTAAACTTTTTTTTTTTTTTTCTCATAGTAAATATATTTTATTGTGAACATATTTTATTGTTCTCGTAGACGTAGTAAATTCTTGTGTTTTTCTTGTATTATATTATTTTCTGTGTCTCTAAGATTTCGATAGGGGATTCGATCCCCAACAGCTCCCATGTCAGCGACTTCAGAGCACACACATAGGTTGGGGAGAAGTATATCTCTTGGCCAAAGATTGAGCCCGTTTAAAATTAATTTAACAATAGCTATTTCCTGCCATGTAGCAGCCCGAACTACACCTGGTTGAATTGACGAGTCTTTTTGCCAGAAATATGCCAACTGGGCCATGGTGGTGGTCATGGAAAAGATATATGACCTTCTACCATAAACCAAGATGATGGAGATGGAATTAGCTTCTGCATGACAATTAAGGAGCAGCATGTGCATGAAATGTCGATCCTTTTCAGTAAAAATTTGGCTGTTGTTAGGATTCCAAGAATATCAAAGTTATAGGTGGTGGGGTCAATTCTTTATGGAACTAGTTGTCGCACCATAGGAAGTGTGATCTCCAATAACTCTATAGTTACAATAAAAAGATTGAAAAGGATCATAGAGAATAGATGATCTAATTTAGAGTTCAAACTTCATAATTGACAAAACCAATGATATCCTTATAGTTGGTTTCGTTGGAAGATCTCTAGATGTCTCAATAAAGGACTCGGTAACTTTTGTGGGCTATATAGAAGTTTTTTCGAGTAGTGACATGCTTAGCAACTTATGGCTCTAACTCATCAATGACTTGTATAGTCGGCTAAGATTGAAAATTCTGGTTATCAGGCTTAATGGGAATTTTAGACTCTGGCTCTATGTAAAATTTTATTACGGACTCTGTCTCATGTTTTGTTATGATCTCTACTTCCAAATTTTGTATCTTTTTTAGTCTCTATCTTAAACTTGAACCAGACTTTTGTTCAAGTACAGACTCAGATGAAAACAAATAAGTGTTTAATAAATAATTTGAGAGAATACAAGGAATATACCATTCACAAAGAAGACTCTATGAAAAAAGAAACAAAATCGACATTATTTATAATTTATTATAATAACAACAACAACCACAACAACAATAATAGGAATAAAAGTGGGGTAATTGTTAGCAGGAATTTGATTTTTTATTTTGATGTTGCCATCCCTACAGTATTTCTAAATAATCCACGATGGGTGACATTAATAATTATTAAATAAAATCCAAAAATAAAGGCCTAGAAGAAAATGTCATTGATCAAGATTGACAACCTTTTGACCTTATCCTATTATATGCAATTTATTTATGAAAATTTTATTCAATATTATATATATATAGAGAGAGAGAAATGAGCTGACAGCTCATGCAACTTATCGTAGCTGTAGTTCATTTCTATTATCTCCAATAATTATTTTTTAAAGAAAATCTTTTGGATTATAATCTCGACCCCCTAGCATTCACTCATACCCAATTTCTTGGGTTTTAGTTTTGATTTTGTCCTCCATCAAGTTAACACAAAATTAACAGTTTTCAATGAATAAAATATTTTGTATGCACTTGATGAAAGAGTAAATAAACTCCAAAATTTATGAAATTTAATCCGAAATAAGTTAAGAATGTAGAGATAGTAATTGTAAAAAAAAAAAAATTGACGAAAAATAATTGGATCATTATAGTTTTGCCGCTAACTCACGTAACTTTTCCTGAGCTGGTGGCTCACCTACAGTAATTATATATATATATATATATATATATATATAATAAACACAAATCATTATCTCCGGTTGCCTTTCTTAATTATTTTATTATCAAGCAACAACAACTACTCAGATTGAAAATGTGCATCGTGGAAATAATCAATTAGTTAAACTCGATTTAAGTCCCATAACTAATAGTCTGATCATGTCATTAACAAATTCTTTAATAGAAATTTAATAAAATAAATGGTTGAGGAGGCTTGTTCTAATTTTATATTGCAAAGGTTTCATCGTCATGTTAGCGACATTTGTGGTGCGCAACTCCAATTCTCATCACAAATGGTCCATGGCTGATTGATGTGCTTTGTATCTGTCAATCCAGTTTGTTTTCCTCTCGTTAACATATATTTTTATAATATTATTCAAAATTGAGTTCCTATCGGAATCAAATTTGAAATATCTTAAGAAGAGTGATATTGTTAGAGGTAAGAATCATTGACATCCATTTATCTAGTTCACATTCTAACTATTAGTAACGGCCAAATATACATGTTTTATAAAAAGTAGAAATATGTGTTGGTACCCAATGTTGAAAATAATGCGTTATGAAACATGTTATATTGCGTTACATAACCTAGCGGAACCCCAACGCTATATAACAACTGGAAATAACTTAATGTACCGTAACAGTATGTTTTTTAATGTTATTTCACATTATATTACGTAACGTTACGTTAAATTACATTATGTTACATTATTAATAATTATCTTTTTAGTAATTTCTATAAAGTTGTTGATTATTATTTTGATTATTAGCGAATTGCTGTAATTTTATTACTTAATTAGTTGTTGGCTTGCTTGATTGTTTGTGGAATTGCTAACTTGTTAATTTTCGATTGTTTCCTTATTCGCTTGTAATTCCTTTCTTGAAATATCTTACTTGCTAATTGTATTGAATTTTTAATTTAACTAAAATCTACAGTTACAAATAAAATAAATTGAACATTACAAAATATTAATTACAACAATGATAATAACTGGTATTACAATAAAAAATTGGAATATTATTATTTTTTGTTTAAATGATGGCTGGAATTACGGTTGCAGACTTAATATAATTTATGAAGATAAATATGAAATTTATTGTAAAATTTAATATAAAATTAGAATAGATTATGATTATAAAATAATTTTATATTCTTTTTTTAAGATATTTTAAGTTTATATTTTAATTTATAGAAATTATTTTATATAGTTTATATTTATTTTTATTAAATAAGTAGGAAATTGCATAAGCTACGTTATACTTTACGTTATATGTGACATAACCTAACAGAGGCAAAATATTACGTTATCGTTATTGCTATTTTAAACATTGTTGGTACCATTTTTCTTTTTTTCATTTTTCTTATGTAAATGGTATCAAATATTAAATTTCTTATGAGATTTTACTATTGTGCACCTAGAAGAACTATTCAGTTCATTTATTATGAACTTATCCGTTGAATATCCTATATCTAAAATGTGACATTTTTATAAAAATCAAACATTAGAATATATCTGTTTTTTAAGTGTTGGCTATTACGATAGATAAATAGTGTTGGTTATGACAGTAAATAAGTAGATATGAAAGCACTTTATTTATTAACTTTAGAAGTCGGGGTAATTATAGATTGAATTTTGTCAAAACGGAACCAAACTAATTCAGTTCGGTTAAAAATTGAATATTGAATAATACTTAATTAAAATTAAAAATTTTATTTACTTTAGTAAGTATATCTTTTCAAGATATACCAATTGGTATTGGATTTATTTTCTATAATATGTATATTGATATATAGGCAATTATATATGCCCCCTACATGTATGTTTATGTTTATGTGTATATATATATTTATCTACACACGTGTGTGCATAAATATATAATTTTTAAATAATTTCGGTCAGTTTGGTTTGGTTTCGGGTTTCGAAGGTAGAAATTAAAAATCTATCAAATTATTTCGGTTCTGATGGATCTTTCTTATTCTGGTCCGTTTTGAGCAGTTTTTTCGGTTTTACTCTGCTCACCCCTCTGCCTATGACAGATACAGCTGTTTCAGAAAGCGGCATGCCTTCACTCTGCTCGAGTGAACATGCCGTTTGAGCTTTTGAATAAGTGCACACTAACTACCCCCACAAATCAAGAGAACTACAAATTTGCCACTGTTGCATGTTTATGTTGGATGAGGAGAATACGGTTGTTCTAAATTACTTACTACAACCAGTATCATATTCTTCTTAAATATTCTAATTCTTTCTACTCGGAGGCCTTTTTAGTCTATTGGAACTCAAAATTGGAATTGCATTGGGAGCTAACTGAAAAATTATTAATATGTTTATTCCTCGATATAGTATGTATATGAAATATTCTTCTTGTTAAGAATGTTTGAGTATTTTCTATTTTTTTTTCCTCCAAAATCTTTGAATTTTCTATATTTGGTTTCTTAGTTCTTGTAATTTTATCACAAAGTTGCTGGCAGGAAAAGGAACGTTTTCTATTGTGACAGATGCAGTAAATTCTCTAATCTATTTATTCGGATATATTAACGGTCTATGTAGATACAATATGTAATTATCCACATTAAATTATATTTATTTGTTCTTACATAATAATATGAAATTCTCTCATAAATCTGATGTAACCATGTGTTCATTGAGAACTCTCTCAAAGCATGATCGTGCTCTTTGTTTTGAACTTAGCTTTCCCTACAATGTTCTTTCAACTTACCTTTTTCAATGAATTATTAAACTGGTTTTAGTTTCCATTCAAAATTTCTTTTTGTCTCTCATTTTTTTTTTATTTTAGCCATAACATATTACTGTTTCTATTTAAGTTCACTGCTTTTGTATATATGCACAAGTAATGAATTTCAAATAGAAATAGTAAACACAAGGCCGAATAAAAATGAAAATTAAAAATACAAATACCTGAAACAATTTCAGTTGAACATCTTGGCTTAAAAGGCATACATTTTTCTTTTTTCATCAAAGAAAAAATATTTATTTAAAAAATCAAGGACATAGAATATTTTTTCACTTTTTATTTATTTATTTATTCTGTAATTTGAATTTCTAATTGTTGTAGTATCTTTTTGACACTTTGTATCCTATCATTGTATTGCTCTGTAGACACACTATGCATTCAAATTAGTTGAACACATTTCTGATTCCTAATGTTTCCCTTTTATTTTTTTTACGAAAGCAGCTCTAATTCTCATTACTTAAGGTGAATTTGTAAATGACGTGACTAAGCTTGTCAAACTATCATCTTCCTTACTAATACCTTTGAAAACTAGAAATGATGAGATCTTATCATTTTTGGAGCTTATAATTATCTAGCGATCTCTTTATCAGCTCTCAAAATCTATTTTTTCATGTGATACGACTTCTAATACCTTATACTGAACACATTTCTGATTGCGAGTTATGCTATTCGTTGAGGCAAGTCCTCGACCATGGGATATTTGTGCTAGGATTTAAGAATTTAGAGATGAATTAGATCTTTTAGAATTTAGAAATAGGAAAACAAACTAAGTGTTTTTAGATAAAATAAACTAATCTAACCTAATCTATCTACTAAGCTCATCATGTACGGGAGGGTAGAAGAAGAACAAACTTTTGATTGCTAGAAGAGGAGAGCACCACGCTTCGTTTAGTCCCACATCGACTAAATTCAAAAAGTTTTGTTGTTTTACCTTGGCGCGTTGACCTCACTATAAGGTGGAGTTGATGCTGGGGCCTTTGCAGCAGGGCCTGGGTGTGGCAGCGTTGCAGCGGGGCCTGGCCTGGCTTGGGTTGTGGCAGCGCTCACTGCTGGCCCGCCAGGTCCAAGTTGGGCAGTGAATCCGAGGGAAACGCATGAGGCTGATTTCTCGCAGAACAGCTTAAACCTCCACCCCGGCGCTCCCCAACCGCTAGGGGCCCAGTTAGCAGATTTTGAAGAGCGAACATTTTAAGAGCAAATACAACCAGAAAAACACAACCAGCCTTAAGTTTGGCCTTTAGGTCTGTATCTCATCCCTAGATGTTTGCCAGTGGCTAATTCTGAGTGCACATATAGGTTGGGGAAACTATATCTTTTGGCCAAGATTGAGCCCCTATAAAATTTGCAATAGTTATTTCCTGTCATATAACCGCCCAAATTACGCCTGCATTCAACATGTGTTATTAAGCAAAATAGTTGAAAACGTATAGTTTAAGTTTAACAACCATTTTCTATTTAAACTGAATAAGAAAACAATAAATTCTATTACAAATTGAACCAGGGCAAAGATGCTTACTCTTTACAAGAGACTGCTCAATAATAAATTCTAAAAAAAACTGTGGTCATTTGATATCATCATCATTCTTTCCCATATTTAAAGCATTCACCTTCGATGAATGCGGGGATAATAAATATTAAGCATTTGTGGGTTGAACCAATGAGCTTTTTTATGTGAAATATCTCAATTGGACCATTGTGGTAGTCATGAAAAAGACATGTGACTTTTTACTATGAACCACGATGGCAGAGGCGGAACTAGTCTCTGTGACGGATCAACTAAAAATGATAATTCAGGAACATCATGTTCACGAAATATCATATCCTTTTTTTGGGAAAATTTGACTGGTACTAGGATTCCAAGGATATCAAAATTATAGATAATGAAGTCCATTCTTTCTAGAACTCAGTTGAGACCGATAAAAATAAAGTGTAATGACCGATCATAAAGTTGTAGCACCGAACTGGTGGTTGTACCATAAAAAGTATGATCTTCCGCAACTCTGTCTATTGTAATAAAATGATTGAAAATTATCATGGATGATGGGAGATCTCACGGAGAATTCAAACTTCACAATTGGCAAAAACAATCATATCATTACCGTATGTTTTGTTGTAAGATCTCTAGATATCTCAATAAAAAGCTCAATAATTTTTGTGGGTTGTACAAACGTTTCTTTATGTAGTGTGCTTAGCAACTTCTGGATCTAACTCATCGATGGCTTCTAAAGTCGACCCAGACTGAAAAATTCCGGTTGTTAGGCTCGATGAGTATTTTAGACTCTGGTTCTGGCTACTGTGTAAAATTCTTTTAGCTAGCACGCTATCTCATGTTTTGATGTGACCTCTACCTCTATTTTTGTACATCTTTTTAAGTCTCTATCTTAGACTCGAACTAGACTCTTGTTCAATCTCAAGTTCAGATGAAAGCAAAAAAGAGTAACACTAATATGATAGAAGATGCGGAACATACCATTCACGAAAAAGACTTTGCAAGCGAAATCAAAATTTATAGTATTTGTTATTTATAATTTATAGTTTATAATAATAATAGTAGTAATAATAATAATGATAATAATAATATAAGTAGGGTAATTGTTAGTCGGAATTTAATTTTTGATTTTGATGTTGCCATTCCTATAGTATTTCTGAATAATCCAAGATGGTTGCATTAATAGTTATCAAATAAAATTCCAAAATAGAAGACCTAGAGGAAAATGTCCTTGAGCTGACCTTATGGCCAACTTTAGGCCTTCAGACCAAATGGCTAGCAGACTCTAAATTTATTGAAGGCCTTTCCATTGTATTAAAATTTCGAAGTTGTAGAGAGAGTTGAGAGAAATTATTTTGTATTTTAACACGCCCCCGCAGATTGAAGGTCCATTTTGGACGGAAATATGAGTTTTACGCAGCGGTATAATTTTTTTAAAAACCTACAATTAAATGCATGCCTAGCAGGATTTGAACCTGTATTGCTCTAATACTATGTTGAAGTTCCTTTCACTACACCAAAACTCCGAAATTATGATGAGGGTTGAGGAAAAATATTTTGTAATTTAACAAAATTGAATATATACGGTTATTGAAACTTTGACTGGTGCTAGGATTCTAAGGGATATCAAAATTATAGGTAGTGGAATCAATTCTTTCTAGAACTCTGTTGGAAGCTATAAAAATAAAGCGTGATGCCCGATCGTAAAGTTGATATTGTCGAACTAGTGGTTGTATCATAAGAAGTATGGTCTCCCGTAACTCTGTTTGCTGTAATAAAATGATTGAAAATGCTCGTGAATACTAGGAGATCTCATGAAAAGTTCAAACTTCACAATTGGTAAAAATAATAATATCATTATAGTTAGTTTTGCTAGAAGATCTCCAAATGACTCAACATAAGGCTCAATAACTTCTGGGGGCTGTATAGAGGTTTCTTTAAGTAGTGACAATGCTCAGCAACTTTAGCTCTAACTCATCAATGACTTCTAAATTCTCGTCTCAGGCTGAAAATTCTGGTTTTTGGCTCGATGAAGATTTTAGACTCTGGTTCTATGTAAAATTCTTTTAGCTAGCACTCCGTTTCATATTTTGATGTGACCTCTATCTACAATTTTTGTATATCTTTTTTAGTTTCTATCTTAGACTTGAACTCAAACTCTTGTTCAACTTTGGGTTCAGATACCGCGAATAAGACTTTGCAAGAGAAATCAAAATCAACAGTGTCTATAATGAATAATCTAATAGATGACATGGGACATACCGCGAATAAGACTTCGCAAGAGAAATCAAAATCAACAGTATCTATAATAATAATAATAATAATAATAATAACATGATAGAAGATATGGGATATACTGCGAATAAGACTTTGCAAGAGAAATCAAAATCAACAGTGTCTATAATGAATAATCTAATAGATGACATGGGACATACCGCGAATAAGACTTCGCAAGAGAAATCAAAATCAACAGTATCTATAATAATAATAATAATAATAATAATAATAATAATAATAATAATAATAATAATAATAATAATAACATGATAGAAGATACGGGATATACTGCGAATAAGACTTTGCAAGAGAAATCAAAATCAACAGTATCTATAATTTATAATAATAATAATAATAATAATAATAATAACAACAACAACCTTATAGAAGACATGGGACATACCACGAACAGGACTTTGCAAGAGAAATGGGACATGCCACAAGTAAGACTTTACAAGAGAAATCAAAATCAGTAGTACCTATAATTTATAATAACAATAATAACAATAATAATAATAATAATAATAATAATATTATTATTATTATTATTATTATTATTATTATTATTATTATAAGTTAGATAATTGTTATTCGGAATTTTGATTTTTAATTTTGATGTTGCTATCCGTATAGTATTTCTGAATAATCCACGATGGGTGACATTAATAATTATTAAATAAAATCCAAAAATTTAAGGCCTAGAAGAAAACATCCTTGATCAAACTTGACAACCTTTGACCTTATCCTATTATATACGATTTTTAATATGAAAATTTGATTCAATATTATATACATTTAATAACACAAATCATTATCTCCGATAGCCTTTCTAATTAATTATTTTATTATCTGTGGCCAAGCCAGCAACTACGACTCCTCAAATAAAAATTGTACACCGTGAAAATAATCAATTAGTTAAACTGGATTCGAGTCCCGTGACTAATAATTTGATAATGTCATTAACTAATTCTTTAATAAAAATTAATAAAATAAACAGTTGAGGAGGTTTGTTCTTGTTTTATATTGCAAAGTTTCCATCAATGCACACGTCATGTTAGCTACATTTGATGTGCTCAACTATAATTCTCATCGCAAAATGGTCCATGGCTCATTAGTAATCTATCTATCTATCCAGTTTTTTTTTTTTCTTCAAAATCTAATTTACATGCATATATATTTTTTAATATTATCCAAATTAAATTCTCATCATAATTAAATTTGAAACCTCTCACGATTTACATTTTGCTCTTTTCCTCTTTTACGAATATAGCCTGATGTAAATGGTATCTGAATATTCAAATTTCTTATGAGATTTTACTATTGTGCACCTAGAAGAGCTATTCGGTTCATTTATTTTGGACTTATACGATGAATATCCTACATCTAAAATGTGACATTTAAAAAAAAAAAATACTAGAATATACATGTTTTTTTCAAGAGTTGGCTATTACAATAGATTAACAGTGTTGGTTATGACAATAGATGAGTAGATGTGAAAGCACTTTATTTATTAACCCTCGAAGTAGGAGTGAGAATCGGTCAGTTTCAGTTCGGTTCTTATTAATTTTGACAAAACCAAAACGAACTGATTAATAATAGGAACTGAAATCTAACCGAACTAATTCGGTTCGGTTTGGTTTGGCTAAAAATCAAATTTTGAATAAAACTTAATTAAAATTATAATTTTATTTGCTAGTAAGTATACCTCTTCAAGATATACCAATTGGTATTGGATTTATTTTCTGTAATATATATATATATATATATATATATATATATATATATATATATATATATATATATATATATATATATATATGTGTGTGTGTGCGCGCGCGCGCGCACATATATAATTTCTATATAACGGTGGTCGGTTTGTTTTTAGGCTTCAAAATTTGAAATCGAAAACCAACCAAATTATTTCGATTCGATTCGATTTTTCTTATTCTACTTGGTTTTGATCGATTTTAAGTGAACTCTGAACGCTCCTATCTAAAAGTGAGTAAGTATATAAAATAGAGAGTTGCTAGATGCACCCCATACTTTTCCTAGTGAGCCCCAATTTCTTAGTGAGCCCCAGTGTAGTTTGAAACTAGCCCATTTTGATTTTTTTCAATTTTACCCTTATAACCACTAATGCAATATTTGAGAGAGAAAATAGGGCTTACTAAGAAAAATTTGGGATTCACTAGGAGATTAGGTTTTTCAACGCTATCTCTCTTCTTCTTCCTCCCCACTCTCTCTCTTCTTCCTCCCCACTCGCTCTCTTCTCCTTTCGCTCAGGCTTCTCCTTCTTTCTTCAACGACCACCGTTCAAATTAGTCCTTAGATTTTGGTTACGCCCTCCGCTGTGAAGATCAGCCTGCGAATATGATGTCGTTGAGCCCCGCTGACAAGGTATTATTCCTATCTTCTTCTTCTTATTCCATTTTCATCTCCTATATTGTTTAATAGTGCTAGTAGGGTTTAAGATATAATAGGGACATCCAATTTTGAGTAGGATTTATGGTTTGATAATTTGAAAATCCAATTTGAAAATTCAAATTTCATCTCCTGTTATGTGATAATGTTTAGTAGGATTTTTATGGAATTGGAAAAAATGCATTGTTACCAAACACAATATTGAACCAATTTTGTATGGTTATTATTAGAATTTTGAATTAATGTATGTTCAATACTTATGCAGATAGATCAAACTGAGTCATATCAAATTAGACTGACGGCCTCGTATCGGAGGAAGAAAACTGTCACGAAGCCACCGAACACTCAAGCAGCACCGAGTCGGAGGAATCAAACTGTTACGCAGCCACTGAACATTCAAATTGCTCTGCAGATTGAAGAGGAACCTGTCGCGTGGCATGTAAACAAGAGCGTCGATCTCAGGGGGTTATGTGAACAATTATGGTTATGTGAACACTTTGGATTAGGGTAGCTTTTCATTTGTATTTAGAAAAAAATGCTAATTTCAACTTATTGTCAATTATATATAATTTTCGTTATCAATTTGTACTTAATTTGATGCAATACGCTATTTGTGAATTATATCTAACGTTTGTCATCTTCTCATTCAAAATTTTCAATACTGAAACTAATTTGAACTATTCAAGATATAATATAATCTTATTGGTGTTTGTATATGTTGAAGATAAATTAACATACTTTGGGAACATACCGGCTAGTAAGTCTCCTTAAAATAGTAACCCACTTTGGGAATATATTGGCCAGGCTGGCAAATCCAGCCAGAAATGGCACTGAATGGGCTGACAATTCCGGCCATAAAATGCACTGGACGGGCTGCCAACCCCTGCTAAAAATTGCACTGGACGGGCTGGTAGTCCCGTCTAGAGAGCAGTCTGGCCAGTGTAGAGACACCGGCCAGACTCAAATTACACTTTTTGTGCAAACCATGCTGCTTGGGGTGTTACTTATATATGGTTATTATAATATTAGTTTAAACTTACAAAATTATAACATTTTTAATACATTAGTTGTTCAATTTTACAAAATTATCAAATATAAAGCTTACTAATGTTACAAAATTGATAGCACTATAAACAACCTAGTATTAGTACACATTGCTATACAAATGTTCATTCACAACTTTATTATTTCCTGAGTTGCGTAATAGTGAAACGATTTGCTTGAATTCATCGATACGTCCCAAGTATGATGTGTCCCAACTATTGGTATCTGGAAAACGATAGTTCATCTCGACTTCCAAAATTCAAATCTTCTAACCCACTAACACTGTTATGCACCTACAGGCTAACGCATCCACTCCAACAAATTTAACTCTTCTAACATATATATCCAACCCATTGACATAGTTTATCTTACTTCCAAAAATATGAACATTTAATCCATCTATTAAAATTTCTAAAATAGCAAATTAAACTTTAGACACAAAAACTTAATCTTTTATACATACCTGACAAGTACTGAAATGCAAAGTATAATCACCATTACCGTCTACGAATTTAACTCGACTGCTTCATGTAGTTGCCTAAAGCTAAAGTAACAAAAAAAAATTAGAAGTTCACTGGATATGCAACACTTTATTGTAACTTATTCAACACCAAACTCTAACCCTATCAAGAAAGTTGTATATAAAATCATTAAAAAAAAACCAGGTCGGGAAATCAACCTCGACCAAATATAGTTACTAGTCGGGATCATCAACTAATGAGAATCAAATTTAGAGTAGAATTTAGGATTTGGGAGATCAATTTTTTTTTTTTTTTTTTTTTTTAGAACTGTCGCTCGGATTTAAGAAAACACTTGATGAATTTGGGGCTCACTAAGAAAAAAGGTAATATGAAGGAGGAAATACGGGGTTTGGGACTCACAAAGAAAAAAGAATAATAGAAAGAAGGGAATGGGGCTCACTAAAAAAAGTATGAGAGCTAGTTGGTCCAAAATTAAAAATAGTAAACTCGTAAATAAAGAACTTTTTGGACTGGAATTCACTAAAAGAAGTATGGGGCGCATCTAGCAACTCTCTGTAAAATATCAGGTAGGATGGGAATGGGCTAGTAGATTGAGGGATGAGATTTATCTTTGTCTCCACTTGAATACAAACGGTCGAGATCAAATAAGGAGTTAATTTGGCCGCATTTGAGCGGAGGAGTAGGTGTGGGTACTAAATGACTCTGACCAGGGGTATTTATGGCGGCCCAATGACTTGTTCAAAACAATGTCAGGGAGGAAATTCTATTCACGCACACCAATTTACTATGCATACAATGCTCACTACTACGCCACCTCTAATTTTGAATACACATGTTTATTTTTTTTTTTTACCCTCCCCACCTCTAACTCATCTCTCATTTTTTTTTCCATCCATCGGGTTCTCCATCCACAATCTGCCCAACACAACCTCCGAGTCTGCCTCCGTCCCCCAGCCTCCATCGTCCCTCCATCCATGTCCTCGGTATCAATTACATATTGGATTTTTCTATTTTCTTAAAAAAAACTCTAACCTGAACTCTAATTTCACTTATCACAGTGAATCTGAAAATTTTAGACTTTCTAATTTTTTAAAGAATGCAAATTAAAAATTTTAGAGAATCAGAAAATCAATAAGTTTATAGGAGATATGTTTATTTTAAATATTTAAAAAACACAAAAAAAAAAAATTTCTTTTTTGTTTATAGGGAGGAGATAGAGAGGAAAAAGACGATGACAATTATTTTAAATTTTTACAGGTTTTAGAGATTTGGAATTTTAAAAGATAACTTAGTAAAAAAAAAATATGTTGAACTTATAATTATTTGTAAATTTCAAATGTGTGCATCAAAAATAAAAAATAAAAAAACAAAATACTTGGAAAGCGTTGAAAATGACTTGTCTTAATTTCAATGGATAATTGGTATTTTGAAATTATTTTTCATATTATCATTTAAGTTGTAATTACCGGCTTGGATGCAGGTGAGTTTCTCTTTTAAGAGGACCATCGAGAGCGCGATCTTAACCATCCATTAGATTTATGGACATTTAAAATATTTTCTAAAATAATTATAATGTACTCGTACGATTCGCAATAATATGTGTTTTATACTTAAATTAATTTTAATTGTCATCAAATTAGGTATTTTGATGAAATTTGTGAATTGATATAATATGGTGACATCCAGATCAATAAAATCTAATTATAATTTTAAATATACATTTAATATTGCTAGAAAACTACTTAGATACAATAATATTAAATGATAAAATTTATGAGAATTAAAGGAATGATGTTAGGGTTGAAAATTTATGAGTAATTCTTGAGCGAGTTTAAGAAATTCTTTGGAGAATTCGAAATAAACAGAGTAGGTTTATTAGGGTACTTAGGATATTGGTTAAAGTAATTGAGGAGGAATTAATTTGTTTATAAATTTAAAAAAAAAAAAAAGAAAAGAGTTAAAAGTTGCTGGATAACAGAATTAAAAATTTTTATTGGATGATTAGTTCCCCATGGATGGTTATACAAATAAAGGAGATGCTTTACCTTCTTTTAAGCTATTAGCTTTGATTATCAGACTTTTGCATTGAGCGATAGGTGGTTTGTTGAGAGCAAATGAGACATTCCACCCTCTAATTGTCAAACTTGTAATTCCCATGAACCAAGCACAAGAAGAATGGAATATCAATCAATTTCTTTGAAGTATAGCACCACTTGTCCTCAAAATGCATCTCCTTGTGCGCGTATCTACCAGGCTTGTCGCCTTCATGCAAGAGAAATGATATTGGTGGCAATTAAGAGCTCACTGAGTGACGATTGATGTATAAAGTCAAGCAGGAGTAGCAAGTGCGCCGTAACCGACCCGTGCCCTAGACACGGCACGTCCGCCAAGGCTCGGCTTGCCAGCACGTGCCGTGCCCGAGTCAACGCGAGCCGGCACGTTTTTTTTTTTAATATTAAGTAAGTTTAGAAAAATAGTTAGTTTAATTTAATTAGTTTTAACAAGAAGAAATAATAGTAAAAATAAAATTTTATTATATTAAATATCATTACATTGACATAATTGCTCTATAAATCTCTTTGGAAGTCATACAAAACCCGAAAAGAGGGGAAAAGACCCTGGGCGTCACCCTTAACTTGTTCTTAATATTTTTTCCAAGAGATTTATGAGTTAAAAAAATTACATGAAAAAGTTTTAAAAAGTTATATGAAAAAATTTTTAAAAATTACATGAACAAATTTTTAAAAATTACATGAAAAAATTTACAAATGTAGAAATTATACAATTCAAAAAGAAAAAACAAAAGTCTATGTTCATTCATCTTCTGGTAAGTTCTCTAGTTTTATTTCGTTGGATGATCCTTATTCCATTTCTTCTGCGTCGAGTCAGTTATTCAAGTAAACACACATCTCTAATGTGTCTGCTGCTATTAAAGTTCTCCACTTCGTGAGCACTCTACCACATGCACTAAAAACAAACTCCGATGCTACACTAGACACCGGAGGAGTTAGTAGATCACAGACCATGTTGGAAAGCATATGATATATTTTTCCTATGATTTCCACCACGCCAAAATATCAAAAGCTTCATAATTTTCAGGGGACACGTCATCTTCATAATTATTCATTTCTAAATAATAATATAGTTCATTAAAATATGTTCTAGATTATCTAATCTTTTTTAGGTAAAATACGGATGATATTATTGGATTTCGGATTTTCCTAATAGTTAGTTCTTTTGTAGATTGTACTTTGTCACCATACATATCTTTACATGTATGGCACATAATATCTAAACAAATTTTAATATTATTAACTAAATCCCTAACATTATCTTCATATACATATTTTTATAAAATAAATTTATTAAAATTTCAAGTCATCTAACTTACAGCATATATCTACAACAGTTGCAAAATATAGTAAGTATGAGAAATTTCTCAAATATTTATTAAATTTAGTTTTAATGGGTTGAATAATATATTTAAATATTGGGTGATTCCTACATTCATTAAAAACTGAACTAATTTCGGTTAGATAATATAGTACAATATGTGTACTTGGGTAATAAGTGTCGACAGTGCTCTAGTTGTAATTTTAAATTTGCTTAAAAATTTAGAAATGCAATGCAAATGATACAATTTTGTTAATATCTAAACTACATATTGGTAATTCCATTTCATTAAACATATTTATTACATCTTTATATTTAATTGTCACATTTATCATTTTATATGTAGAATTCCATCTTGTTTTTATATCTATAGGTAAAATTTTAGGTGAGATTTTAAAATTTTCTAGATATTTGTTTAAATAATTGTCTTCTTGACCAACTATTTTTAATAAATAGTATTGTGTTCCTAAATTTAGTTATTGAATCACTTACTATTCTTAATTCATTTTGTACACATAAATTAAGTATGTGATAAATACACCTAATGTAAAATAATTTTCTATCTAAAATTAGTTTAGTAATATTTTTTAGAATTTCTTATGTAGCTGTATTTTTGGAAGTATTATCAAAAAAATGGAAAAAATTGCAAACCCCCCAACGGCCATTTTGACCGTTGGGAGAAAAAAATTGCAAAATAAATTGTAAGAATCCCCCAAGGGCTCTGTGCAAAACAATTGTAAAAAACCCTCTAATGGCTATAAAGGGATATTTTTTTTTTTTTTTAAAAAAAGTTAAGCTCGGGCCATTCGCCACCCTAAAGTCAAGTGCTCTTAAGCTTTCATTTTAAAATTTTCAGAATTTATTCATATTTATTTTATTAATTTTTTAAAGATTCTAATAGAATACATTGTTTTTTTTTTCCTTCATCAAATAATCCATAATTTTGCCATCCTTGCTCTTTGATGCTCAGAGTGCATCAATGGTCTAACTGGAAATTTGATTACTCAATCCAATGATTATTAGACAAGACAATCAATTCGCGAAACATCTTTAAAATAGAAAAGGAAGAAAGAAGAGATAGCATTTGATAAAGGATCATTCAAAAAGGAATCACATTAAAATGAGACTATCTTATAAATATTTGTTTTCATTTGCAAAATTATTTGGTCACTATTTAATGGATTACATATATTCTTTAAAACATATTTAAATAAATGAAGATGGTGGTATAATGCATTTAGAGTAAGTTGATGGGGGTAATTATAAATATTTAAAAATATCTCAACTAACTAAAGAAGAATGGTAGGAAATTGATAAGTTTCCCACTAAAAGATAAATAAAGACAGTTGGATTGAGAGAGATAGGAAGTCAAAAATCTAAATTTCTCTTACGATAGTAAATTATCACTTAATCTTTCTTTCATCTATGAAGTCTCTTTTGTAGTACTATTCTTCTTAGAATAAGTTCCAAATTTCTCTTTCAAATTAGAGAACCCTAGAACTCTCTTTCTCTATAATTTAATTCCTCTTAAATTCTTTCAACCAACCCTCAAATATCTCGCATAAATTCCTCTATTTTCAACAAATTTCCCATATTTAGGAACCTTAATCCCAACTACAAATTCTTCAAAAAAAAATCCCAAATTGATTTATGTTGGATAAAACATCGGCCAAGACCCTAAGCCTACATTGTGGCTACCATGATTAGAAAGAGAATGAAGGGAGGTGTGTGCATTTGGAGAGGAATTAATTAAATCACATAAAACAGTAAGCAAGCCGTTCACTAGCGTTTGTTTTATTTTATATTTTTTTAAGGTTTGTAATTAGTTAAGAATTTATCTAGAAGTTAAAAACTAATTTTATATATATATATATATATATATATATATATATATATATATATATATATATATATATATATATATATATATATATATATATATATATATATATAGGGATTACTGTAGGTGAGTCGCCAGCTCAGGAAAAAGTTACGTGAGCTAGAGGCAAAATTATAATTATCCAATGATTTTTCTTCAATTTTTTTTACAATTACAATCTCTACCTTCTTAACTTCTTTCGGATTAAATTTCATAAGTTTTAGAGTTCATTTACCCTTTCATCAAGTGCATACAAAATATTTTATTCATTGAAAACCGTTAATTTTGTTTTAATTTGATGAAGGTTCAAATCAAAACTAAAACCCAAGAAATTGAGTATGAGTGAACCCTAGGGGGTCGAGATCATAATCCAAAAGAAATTTTTAAAAAAAGATTATTGGAGATAGTGAAAATGAACTGCAGCTCAGATAACTTGCGTGAGCTGTCAGCTCATTTCCATATATATATAATAGAAGATTAAAGTGGTGAATATGGGGGATTGATTTCGAACTCGAATGTTAGTATAATCAGTTAGTAAATTATTTCTTTGGCTTTTATTGTCTAAACTTGCCATAAAATTGTGATATAATTACTTGAATTTTATAAAATTTGACATATCGATCTCTTGATTCGTTCGTAATCTAAAGATGTGAAAGTTGTAAAGTAAGATACTTCTAACTCCAATGGAGATCATCACATAAACAAAAATATAAATTATTCGAGAGTGATGATAGGATACTCAATTTGGTCTCTAAACTCACCAAACTGGAGTAATCAAAATGCAAAACTTCATTAGTTCATTATAATTGTATAATTGATATGTTTATTAAATAAATAATGTGATTAAAATAATGTTACATATGTTAATGTATATCATAGAGGAAGATTTTGGATGAGTAGAGGAGAATTCATGACATATAATTATATTATATTATATTTTACATTATTATATTATACTATTGTACAAGTATCTTCAAGAAAGTACTGCAGTGAGTGTTTCAGTAGAAATTCGAAAATTATAAAATGGAGAAAGTTACTACTTTATGGAATAAATGATTACAAGATGACTACACAATTCTCCCTATAATTGATTGTAAAGATAATAATTTTCTTCTTTATTTGGAAATCTGTAATGTTAGAGATGATAAAAAAAAAATTAATTACTATAAATATACAATATTGAATTATTGTACTATACAGGTCAATTACAAAAAAGATAGTTTTATATTTTAAATAAGAAAAATATAGAAATAGTTGTTTGATAAACTAATTAGGCAGATGAACAAATAAAAATAAAATGTTTATGTTCAAATTCACTAGGAACAACAATATGTGAACCAAACTAATATCTTATAATCACAATTGTATACATATATTAATTACGTACTAGAAAGCATAAGTCATACAATATTGACAATAACTTATCAGTTTTAATTAATAAATACAAAAATAAGCAATCTTGAATAATTAAGTCTATACCAATGATATTTCTAAATATCAACTCTTAA
The DNA here is from genome assembly GCA_036321105.1 of Dracaena cambodiana. Lineage (NCBI taxonomy): Eukaryota > Viridiplantae > Streptophyta > Magnoliopsida > Asparagales > Asparagaceae > Dracaena > Dracaena cambodiana. Next base: position 22,193,460 of record JAYEPQ010000019.1, read on the forward strand.
GTAAAGAATATTATGGATGACACACATAATCTATCAAACTATAATGTAGATCTATATGCTAAAATTTTAGATAATTTTATTATCTTGATTTAGGCATGAAGAACATGAAAATCGCTTATTTAAGCATATTAATTATATTCTTCTCTTTAATTACACGTAGACATAAATGTTTAGCTATTCATAATGAAAGTTAAATAATAACATAATAAGAAAATAAGAAAATCAGCATAAGAAATTAGACGAAGAGATGAACTTTTTATTAAAACAAAATAAGTTACATGATTTAAATGAAGAACAATAAGAACACCAGTCAAAAGACACGATATAAATTATAATACAAAATCTAATGTGTTTTATAATTGAAAATTTTTTCTCTATTTATATGTGAAAGAGGTAGTTAAATTTATTACAATGTGGTTAGAAGGATCAAAACAATGATTTGACTTAATTTTTCATAATAATTTCATTTATCAAAATTTTTCCCGAACAAGTTTATTTGATATAATCTTAAACTTCATTTCCCTAATAGCTTGACTTGCCAAAATATTTTCTATACTAATTCATTCTCTATAATTTTTAATATGATTTTTATTTAAGTTCTCAATTGTCTTCCTAACAATTTAATCTCCTTCTTAATTATTTTTACTAATTGATTTTTTTTATCTTAACTTGATTACCACATCTTATAATAAGATTTTTAGACTTTTGGACTTTGGGATTGCAATAATTGTCTTTTGAAAAAAAATTTCTTTATTTTTATTAAAAATTTATTGTCGTACAAATCATACTAAAATATCCAATTAACATATTTTTATATATGTGAACATAAATAAATCAGAAGATAAAAAATTAAGAAAACTATATTTATCAAATACTGTATACCTAGAATGGAGAAAAATCATAACTCACTTTTTTAGGAAACACAATTGTACCTAGCATGTATGACAGGTCTTTAAACTTCCAAATCATCCTAGTGGATAAGTATTATCTCCTAAGAATTTGTTGTGAATATATTGACAATTTTGAAATGGGAAAAGAAGGTATAGATAACCAAATATGAAAGAAAGGAGTTTCTTTTCAAAAATCCATAACTAAATTTATTAGTTTTTTTATTTTGCTAGTCAAACTCACACACACATATATTTTTGGCAATATTACCCAAATTTAGTCTCCATCGGGAGTCAAACTCAGAACCTTTCACAAATTGAAGAGGGGTGATGCCATTTGAGCCAAAACTCATTGGCACTAGATTTATTAGTTATTAAGTGCTTAAGTATCCATGAATTTTTATTCATAACTATTGTTTCAAGTCAATAAATCTTATCACACAATTATAGAGACTCAAATCCTATTATTCAATCATATTTCCTGTGTTTTAGAACATATATACCTTGTGATTTTGAGATAGTCCTTTATTTTAGAATTTTAATCCTAACTAAACATGATTCATGGATAAAAATAAATTATGTATAATTGTGAGTCGATAATAATAACAAAGGACTAGTTTTGGTTATGTCTCAAGTTAATTATAGTTTCTATTAGTCGGATAAATTACGCGCTACATCCCGTATCAAATGAGTGCTCATACATATCTGGATTCTGGCCATAACTCATGACCATAAGTCATGATATACTGTTAGACACTATATGATAGACCTAGAACTATATAACAGTAGCAGACATAACTCTCGAGGATATTGTAATATTATCAATGGTTGTACCATGAAAGTTGCATTGTAGTAAAGGTTTTCAACCCCCAATTTTTATGGCCAATTATAACCTTATATGATATGGTCATTATCCATCAGACAGTTTCTCCTATCCCTGTATCAAAATACAGGATATACATAATTTGTCAGGATATTATGATATATCCATATTTTAAATGTGCACTTATCATTTTATTAGAATAAAAACCAAATCATCATGTCAAGACTGGACTATGTACACGTTTCTCCATAGCCATATAATTCTTTATTTATATAATGTCATCATATTATGCATATCATGTCCATCATGTACAATGCATTTGGTCAATTATATTATATATCAAATTATTAGATGTCATGTATTAAGTAAAGTCATATATATCATACATCATGTACGTATCACATGTTTTGTAACATATATAACATAGCATGCTCAATCTTGTTCCACGTGGATCATACATGCATCAAGTGTCATACATAAATATGTGTATCCCTTCAATTGGTGTTTTTGTCCAAGTATTACCATGTCCTAGCCCAATGCAAAGTGAAACCCAAGTTTTTAGTAGCAATCCAATACCGATACCTTAATCTGATTCTTATTCACTTCACTATTGCTATCACTACCAAGAACAACCTATAGTGATAGATCACTCTAATTATTAAATCAAATATCTGGAAATTTTTTATTATCTCTGTGGAATATGGGATTGCTGATTGGCGATCCTGAACACTAGCTGGCGCTTTTTTGTTACAATGGGGGCGCAGGTTTCTCCCCAACATCTCCAAGTAATACATATATGTTTCCAACCCATCACTTCCTAAAAATATACAATATACAAGAACTTGCATAAAAGTTTTAATTTCATCCTCGATTTTAATACCGAAATTCGTTTAAGAACCCTAATTTTCGCATTAATCATGATATAGTAATCAATTAAATAAATATAAATACTTAGAAATCTACATACACTAAGATAATTAATCGGGTGAAATTTCATCTCCATCAAAGGAGACGGAAAAACTAGTTGGCGGTTTGGACTGCTAGCTGGCAAACTCTTTAGCTCTAGAGATCTCGGAAGAAAAAACCCATGCTTCAATCACAATTCAGAAATCACGATTATACACTTCGAAAACTAATAAGAATGCATTTTATGGAAATTATCTTAGAACATGGCCTTGATTTGTAAGTTTAACATTGAAAAAAAACTATAAATAATACACTCTCAGATTTTGTCTTTATACAATAGTATATATCTTAATCAGGCCCATATTTAAGGATATATAGATCATTACAAGTTTATAAAGTAAAAAATGATAGTCAATGGACATGATCTGACCATTGGGTGGCAGTCAGGATAGCTACCTGTAGGAGGCTTGTCTATGTCCAAATGATTTGAAAATCCAACAGCACTCTAATCTTCACTCATACCTCCCATTAATATGATCGGATCATCAAAACTCATACTATACCAGAGTGTAATAGAAACACTAGATATGGTTAAAAATATGCTTTCTATAATACATATACTACAATATAAGTCCATGTTGTTGCCATCGGCATAAAACATAATCATCTCAATTAGATTCCAAAAAATAAATCTACCAAGCACCCTAAGACTACGAGTGAAATTTCATAGTTTTTGACCATGGTAAGGCCACTCCCTAGCGATTTTGACCACTAGGCGATCCTCTCGTTGTCTCTTGCCATGAATTTTTTACAGCAATCTAGACACTTCATAAAAACCACAAAATATGTTATGATTTAGAAAAGGACTCTTAGAAACTCCCATCCATCCTTAGACCAGCAAGTATGAAAAGAAGAGAGATGTATACTTATATTGGTCCTTTACTCCAAACTTAGTTATTGACCCTTGTTGTCCTTTCCTGAGCTCTAAGAGAGGAAGAGAACGATAGTTTATGAGAGACTTGGATAGAATGGAGAGTGTAAGCCCCATTTCTCTTTATATTATCTATTATTTATTTTCAAAAATCAATTGAAAAGATGAGGAATACCATCATGAGGTTAAATGGAAGAATCCTCATAGGACTGGAAGTTCTAACATGGTCCACTACGTACCTTGGACACATAAGGGGAAAAGGACAAGAGAATGCATGTTGAGATGGGTGGGCCCCAGTGGAAAAGAAAATATTATTTTAATATAATAAGAGCATTTGCAATGTAATCAGAAAATTTTCAAAATGTACATAAGATAGATGGAAGTGAGATGATCATGATGTAACTTGAATGTATGGCTTGTAAACAAAATTTATCAAAAATAGAATCAGTAAATAGAAAACTAGATATTTTTGTCAGGTTTAAGACTTATAACTTAGAAAATTATCAAAAAAATCACCGTAAATCTTTAAAAAGAATAGGTTAATGACCCCAAAATTGGAATCTCATTTTAGGTTTGGAATTTTGAGATAAGTCGTTCAGAACTCGAACTTGTTACCTATAGGGCCAAATTAGGGTTCTAGCCTAGTCTATGTATTGTAACAAATATAAACAATAAGAAATTTGGAATATTATGACATATCCACTTATATGAGTATGGGAGTAGAGCTGTTTCCTATGATAACATCAAGATATTCTCTATAATACTTATAATTATCCAAGTAGGATGTATAGCCGATATGTGCCAACCAATATTTAAAATAGCGATAACGATAACATAACATTTTGTCTCTGTTAAGTTATGTCACATAAAACGTAATGCATAACGTAGATTATATAATTTCCTATTAATTTATTTAAAATAAATATAAAACTATATAAAATAATTTTTATAAAGTCAAAATTAAACTTAAGTTTGTTCGTCGCAAAAGTTTCTTCGCTTCCTTCCATTGAACAAGCTTGAATTACAATAGAAGTGAACAAGATATAAAGAGAACAAACGAGAGGATTTTATACTTCAATCTCTCTCTTTTACAATGTAAACGTGGGATCAGTAGCGATGGGATCTATAGTAGTTCCTTTGGACGATCGGTACGTTGAAATCTTCTCTTTTAAAGATATCGGCCGAATATAGACGATCTTCTCTGGTTTTGATTTGTTCAAGACTCTCTCGCGTAACTCGAACTTCTCAAGAACTCCATAATTAAGATGGCGATTTTCTCTGATCTTCACGAACTCAAGGCTCTGTGCGTAACTTGAATTCTCCAAGATTTCAGAAAAATATCTCCTCTATTGCCGGACCAGAAGATGATCAGCAAAGGCTTCAAGGCTCTCTCGCGTACTTGAATTGCCAAAGGATCGATAGGAGACTTCAGATGCCCAAAAGGAAGACCCCTAGGGTTTCACCAGGAAGGTATTTATAACCCCAGGTTAATGCAAGAGTTTCTATCTAAATAGAACTCGCATTCATCAAGGATTCCAATCAAATATCTTAGTTTTGATGGAATTCTGATTAGACTTGATTCGGGTATTTGGATAAGCCCATAATCATAATCTCAATAAATTTGAGATTCTGCTTATCTGCTTACGCGGAGCTTTAATCGCATCAAAACGCGACGCTAAATAACCAAAACGCGGAGCTATTGACCATCTCCGCGTTTTACTCAAACGCGAGGCTAATATAAGCAAGACTGCGGAATCAACGCGGAGCTATTAAACATCTCCGCGTTTTATTAAACATAACATTTTGTCTCTGTTAAGTTATGTCACATAAAACGTAATGCATAACGTAGATTATATAATTTCCTATTAATTTATTTAAAATAAATATAAAACTATATAAAATAATTTTTATAAATTCAAAATTAAACTTAAGTTATCTAAAAAAAAAGAATATAAAACCATTTTGTAATACATAATCTATTCTAGTTTTATATTAAGTTTACAATAATTTTCACATTTATCTTCATAAATTATATTAAGTCTCCAACCGTACTTACAATCATCATTTAAACAAGAAAATAAGATTTTAATTTTTAATTTCAGTTTCAATTATTATCATTATTATAATTTATATTTTATAATATTCAATTTATCTTATTTGTAACTGCTGATTTCAGTTCAGTTAAAAATTCAATAAAATCAACAAGATATTTCAGCAACCTGAGAAGAATTATAAAAAGCGAACAAAGAAATAATCACAAATTAACAAGTTAGCAATTCCACAAATAATCAAACAAGAAAATAATTAATCAAGAAAATTACATTAATTCGCTAATAAACAAAATAATAATCAACAATAATATAGAAATTACTAAAAAAATAATTGTAAATAACGTAAAATAATGTAATTTAACATAACACTACTGAATATAACGTAAAATAGCATTAAAAACATACTGTTACGGTGCATTGAGTTATTTTCAGTTGTTACATAGCGCTGGGGTTCCGTTAGATTATGTAACGTAATATAATGAGTTTCATAATGTGTTATTTTCAACATTGATACCAACCTACACAAAATAGCTCGGTCTCAAGAACGATATGTGGGTTGTAAATCAGTAATTCATGATTAGAGAAATTGATCCATAGAAATTGTATATTTCACAACTTCCTTTTGGATGAGATATTAGGTTCTCATATTTCCTTCTTCGATTCTTCATCTTCTTTCTTGATTCGATTGTCCTTTCTTTGCATTTTGGAATAGTGGGTGATTATTTGTGTTTGGTGTATTTAAATTTTTAACTAACTTCTTGTAATCCCATATTTGCAAGTATTTATATATTATATTTTTTTATGTGTTGAATAGTTCTAAAGCCAAGGTGACCCTCATATGCAATTAACCCAATGGAGCCCGATGAAGGCAAATGGATAACCAGATATTGAAAATCTTATTGCTTCATGCACCTACATTGTGCGTGTGGGGGATGAGCAAATCCAAGCTCGTAAACCTTACAAGTGTGGCTTAATTGGCTAAGTTTTGTCATTATATTTTGGAGTTCAAATTAAATAAACAAAAAAACATTTTATTTCTACCAGAAAAGATTGTAGTCTACAATCGTTCTTTGATTAAAAAAAATATTTCATGATGTTTCTCTCTGCATAAGAAATACTAATATAATTATTTTTTCCAAAGAAATTTTTTCTTTCCAAAGTGGATTACACTCTGAGTATTTTTAAAAGGAAAGATCTGACTCTACTCCTATATACATCGAAAATCATTACTTTTAATCCACTTACTCTTCTCACTTCTTTTTCTTCTATTTTTTCTTGCAACTCTTAAAGGAAGAAGCATATTGAGTTGTTCAAGAACACACATTTTGAGTATACATTTGATGGCCATTGGTTAAAGAATCCTCAAAGGTAGGCCGTCAACAATCTACTGGACTGAGATACTATCTGAAAGGGGTGAATCTACTCTTAAAAATAGTTCTTTGCACACCACGATCATACTGAGAGAAGTTTCTTTTTATCATCAAATCTAAGATTATTTCTATTTAGTACTAGTCCACAGTAAGTATCTATTATATTCTTAACAAAGCATATTCTAGTGGTAGTGATGGATGAACTTTTAGAAAGCTTACACGTGTGAAAATCTATATAAACCACTCAACATTCATCCTCCTTTATCATGTGAAACTAAACTATAAGAGGGTATTATACAAGTTGAATAACTCATAATTGGACTAGAAATAAAGAGATATAAAGATCTTATTACTAGCCATTATACATAGAAACATGGACTGATCAGAGCCCATATTGGCTTAGTTCTTTCTAAAAGTCATATATTTTTCTTTGGGGGTAATGACTCGAAAAAAAATTAATATGTATTTTCAAGCATTGTATTATGAATATCATGGTTCCTGTGATGAATAATCTAGTAGATTATTTCTACCAAAAGAGAGAACAAGAGGCAATTTCTTAAATTATTAAGCTAAAAGCTAAGTTAGGATGTGGAATTTTCATAGCATTTTCTATTATTTCTCAGTATGAAAACTAACCTTCAATGGGAGGAATAAACGTTGAGAACCAATAATTGAGATATACTATGATACATGTTTTCATTTGGGATCTTTTAGCTATCCATCTTTATGTTGTGCATGTCAATTGTGCAACATAATTAATGAAGTGAGAAAGTAGATTCCTAAGGAAAAAAGAAAAAAGAGGATGCCGTTCCTTTCTAGTTATATACCCAGCTAGTGGGGAATAACCTATTTTTATAACAATAATAGAAAGAAAAATGATAATAATTTCATGGAGATAAAAAGACTACTACATTATCAATCAACGATAAAGGATAGCTTTTATATCATTGTTCAATATGATCAATATATAGCTACGCTTTATAATTATACTGTTGGGTTTTGTTGATAGAGGACATGCATGCATCTTATAATCTTATCATACATTAGAAAATACAACCAACTATATCATCGCAAGTCTAACACAATATTAATCTTGTGTGTGGATGTTTTAATATATAATTTATTTTTTTTAATTTTTTATAGGATTTAAGGGAATATTAATGTCATCAATAGTATTTGGTTTGAAAATTAGTAAGCCTACATTTGGATGCCCTAACAACACTTTTTTATTATTAAGTTTTTGGAAAATTTAAGTGTTAAAGGATTTTTAAAAATCTTAATATTGATTGAGTGTTTAATTTGAAAACTAATAATGAAAAAAAATAGAAATCGTACGTGCATATCAAAGAGAGTCATGAAATTTAAAATTTATAAGAAATTCTATCACAATTTTTGAAGATATCTATCTAAACCTATAAATAGTATATAATAATTTTTTTTTTTCGTATCTCTAAAATAACATAATTTAATTGGTTGATTTTTTTTTATATATATATCTAAAAGACACTTAAGATAAATACTAGATTCTAATATGATGTTTATGAGACTTTCTTAGTCTCTTGCCTACATATAAAAACAACCAAAATAATGTTAATTGCAATTTGGTTCAACATTCAACCCAGTCTAACAGTTATTTGAAACTCATTAAAAAAAAAATTTTCTTCTAGTTAATTCGTTGAAGTTTGTTAAACGAGTGAACTGCGTAGCTCTAACTTCTTCATAAAACAAATATTTTCATTTATGCTATATATTTTCAAACATCATTAAATAATTTACACCAAACCATGCATGCTTATTTTTCATAAAAACCTTAGAAGTATTTGGATCCATCAGATAATTGACGTGTACAGAAAATAAGGTGATAAGTAGAGGTAGTTTGGTTACTTGCAAATAATGTTATAAGTTGTAACTTGTATTAGTGCAATTAAAGTTGTTGTAACTTGTATTACGGTATTTGATCCGGGAATTGCAAGTGATAATTAGCAGCTATAAAATTTTCAAATATTAATTTTTTCTAAGAGGTTCAAGAAATTCTTTATTTATCAATAATATAACCATTGGCTACAGAGGATAGAGAATAAAAAGTGTTACGTCAGTTTTTTATAACTATAATTACTGTAAATGTAAATATATAAGTAGTTACAATTGTATTTTGAAATTTTGCAAGTATAATTATAAACAAATAGTAGAAAATACTATTTGCACTAAAAGGGATCACAATTACAATCACTTTATAGCCTGTGCAACCAAACATGTCACACCTCCAAGTCAGGGGATAGTAATAGAGCGTGTGATTCAATTTTTCGCCGGTCTTAAACAAAATATTAAATTAAAAATAAAAAATATTTTTTTATTTAAAATTTCATATAAAACAAACTAAAAGTTGGTTCTTACACGTGTCCTCCTACTCCTAACGCAAGAAAAATTATGTACCACAGTGTTATTCATGTAAATATAATGAAACAATATGACTCTTTCTTTACTTTGACTTGAATGGGATTCCAAATTCCAAATCAAGGAAAAAGAAAGAAAACAAATAATCCAATAACTAAGACAGGAATGAGTAAACTCCTGCACCCTTGAGACATCGTCTTCTCTCTCTCTCTCTCTCTCTCTCTCTCTAAACTCCAAAACGTCTCTCTAAAACTCACTGCCGGTAACCTCAACCCGACCTCTCGGTTCCCGCCAACATGCCGCCCGGTGACCACAGCCCCCTGTAGCAGCTTCCAACCTCCCCTAATGGGTTGCGCCTTCGGCAGACTGCACACGGCGCACAATACCGTCGCCGCCGGTGACGCCACCAACAAGGATCCCGCCGCCGCCGCCGATGCCACGTCACTAGCAGCGGAGGAGCCGTCCTTCCGGAGCAAGGTGCCGTCGTTCCCGCTGGCGCCAAAGGATCCGTTCAGGTGGCCCACGTGGCTGGCCGCGGCCGCCGGCGACGCCCTCAAGGGATGGGCCCCGCGCCGTGCCGACTCCTTCGAGAAGCTCGACAAGGTTGTAATTTCATCCCAAGTTTATGGGCTTTTGCGGAACTAGCTCCGTTCATTTTATACGGTTAGTTGGGAAATTCTAAATGCGCTCACTCGTTTATGTGAGCCTACTTAAACTGCTTCTAAGTGCTTGGCAGGCGCTCACTTAGCAAAAGTGTGGGCTCATTTAGAACTTCCCACTGTAGTTATGGAGGGGAGTTCTAAAGGAGCACACCATGTTTCCTGGTGGCTATCTAGATAGTGTATAGATGGATAGTGTGTTTTTGTTCAGATTTTCAGCGTTTTTAAGTAGGCTCACTAGGAAAAAATGACGTGCACCTTTGGAAACTCCCGTTGTGGAAGGGAGTTTCCAAAGGAGCACACCACTTTTCCTAGTGAGCCCATAATGTATAATTTTAGTTTGGGTTTTTAGTCCAGGCTACTTAATAACTAATAACTAAGCTCACTAGTAAAAAGGTGTGCTCCTTTAGAAACTCCTTTATGGAATATCAACATTATATTCTATATTCACCTCCAATTTTAGTGTTATTGAGAAAATGCAATATGGTCCTTGTTATTTTTTCAATTTACATTTTACAGTAGAGCCATGCGGATACTTAAAAATAAAGAAAATTTTTTACTCTATTAAAATACTAGGAGAAAAGTTTTTTTTTTTTTTTGGTTACAACGTGATTATTCTGTATCAATGATCACTGAAAACTCGAATTTTTTCTGTAAATGGCTTAACTAGAATAAAAGAAAAACACTTGTGTTTCGTGAAAGTTAATTTTTTTTTTTTTTTTTGAATGTTTATGACCATTTCTAAGCATCAATATCCCTAATTTTGATCAAACATTCCAAAAATTTTCTCTCCAACAATAAAAAAAAAAGTTTTAAAAAAATACTTCTAAGTTTTTTTTTTCCTGAACAAAACCGGTGGGCATGTATTCTCCGTGTTTTATTAATTAGAATTTAACGAAACATGCTATAATATATATATATATATATATATATATATATATATATATATATATATATATATATATATATATATATATATATATATATATATAGTATAGATGACCATTAATACCATACAATTGTTACATCAATATCACTTTCCCATTTCTTTTGTGTTATCCTCCTCATAACTCTTCGTGACAGCTATTCTTCAATAGGATTGTCTTCCTGTTGAGGGGGCACTGCTTGAGTACTTATTTTGTGGCTAAGTCCCTGTCTTTGCCTCTCCTCACCTTCTTCCTCCTCTTAATCTCTAGCAAGCTGTAGCGGGTTCAATCTCCTTCTTAGATCTCGGCGCGGCTGTCTAGTCTCTCTTCTAGGGTCTTGTGATTGTTGCACCTTTCCTGGCCATAGATCAATAGAATTGTTAATACGCGATAAAATACATGCAAGTGAAGTGTATTTATCGGTAAAAATTTGATTATTTCTTTCTAGGTAAATACTCCATATCAAAGCAGCTAAAAATACCCCTTTATTTCTACTAATAAGATGCCACCATATATCTTTAATATTTAGTAGTTGGATATCCCAAATAATTCTACTATTTCCATGTAGTAATTGTCCCCATAACTATGTTGAATAAATGCATGTTATTAGCAAATGATGTAAACTCTCTTCTGCCTTATAACAAAGGTAACATAATCCAGGGCTAGATCATCCTCTTTGTTGTAAGTTATCCCAAGTTAAAACAGCATTCCTAGTTGTTAGCCACATGAATGCTTGTACCTTCGTTAGTAGTTGTATTTTCCAAATTTTCCTTCCCAACCTATCTATCTGTCCACTCCATGTACAAACCTCATAACATGACCTAGCCATATATTTTTTATCGTTATCCCACAGCCACTTTGGTTTGTCTTCCCTATTCTCATCCGGAGTCACGTTTGCAAGGCTATTCAATAGGTTCCTTCTTTCTACAATAGTTCTAAAGTCTCCAGTGTCCATCGACCCCACTCTAAACACCTCTCATTGGAACATTTTTTTAAACTAATTTGTCCTCTTGACCGCATATATCATATATCCTTGGGTATGAATGGCACAATTGTTCATAATCAAGCCATTTATCCTTCCAGAAATTTGTTCCTTCTCCACTCCCTGGAGTATGTTTGACCTCAGGCCAAAATGTATTCTTAACTTCGTTTATTCCTTTCTATAACTGTGAGGAAGTTGGCTTTCTTCTCTGTGTAATATTCCACATTCGAACCCTACTGCCATATTTCTGTTTTAATATTTTGCACACAGTCGTGTTAGGTGTATCCAGCAATCTCCACCACCATTTGGCTAACAGAGCCGTGTTCATAATCTTAATCTGTAAGATTCCCAAACCTCCTTACTTTTTAGTCCTACACACTTAATCTTAAGCTACCAAACTATATGCCTTCCTTTCTTGCTCATCTCTCGCCCAGAGAAATTTTCTTTGAATCTTGTCTATGTTCTTTATTATCCACCCAGGAATCTTGTATACTAAAGCTTGATAAAGGGGCATAGCAGATAAAACCGAATTGATCAATGTAATTCTCCATTCTAGGGATAAAAATCTTGCATGCGATCCCTCTAGTTTCTTTTGTATTTTCTCAATCATATTGGACCAATCCTCCTTCTTCAGTGATGTTTTTCTTATCAGGACTCTAAGATATTTCATTGGAAATTCACCTCTACTATAGTTAGGATTTTTTTCGACTATTACTGTCTTCATATCTGTCTCCCCTAAGAAAAAGTATTTGGCTTTCGTCATAATTAACCTTTAGCTCAAACCACATTTCAAAGATATGCATGATCTATTTCCATACGATAGCCTCCTCTATGGTCGTCTAGGCAAATATCATCCTTATACTGCAGATTTGTGATGTTTATGCTTCTTGCCGTCAGTAATCCTCTTACTAATCCTGCCTCCTTTGCTTTCTCAATTAAAGCGTTCAACCCATCTGCCATCAAAGTGAACAAGAGTGGGGATAAAGGGTCTCCTCTCTTAGGTTATATGGTTACTTGTTAGGTTATTTGTAAATTTGGATAAAAGGTCCCCCTCTCTTAATTTGTTATTAGGTTATTTGCCGCGGGTAATCCTCTTACTAATACTTTCTTAGGTTATTTGTTATGAATATGGTTTTAAGTAACGTATAGTCTTAACAACGAATCTGTGCAATGAGAGGCTCAATCTTGACGGGCTAATTGCTTAATTATTCTGTTATTCATTTACACTGTAGATTGGACAAGGGACATACAGCAATGTGTACAAGGCCAGGGACCTGGTGACCGGCAAAGTGGTGGCATTGAAGAAGGTGAGGTTCGATATCACGGAGCTGGAGAGTGTCAGGTTCATGGCCAGGGAGATTTCTGTGCTGCGCAGGCTCGACCACCCCAACATCGTCAGGCTCGAGGGGCTAGTTACGTCCCGCGTCTCGCATTCCATATACTTGATATTTGAGTACATGGAGCATGACCTTGCAGGACTTGCAGCCTCCCCTGGCATCCAATTTACTGAGCCTCAGGTAACAAGAGCTAGATTTATTTTACCTTGAATTCTCGAAAAAGACTGCAATATGGGGATATTTATTATGGTGTTTAGTGTCCGAGTTTGCTAAGTTTGGTATATTGGGTATCTGTCTGCATGTATGGTAGCATGTGTCTTCAGTGTTTAATAGACTTTTAGTCCTTAAAAAGGGATGAAGGCAATGGACCATTGGACAATCTTTTTTATCCCAATTCTCACTTGATCAGCATTTGATCTTTAAAGTGTTACGGGAGTTAGATTAGTTTAGGTTATTTTTCAAAAGTATTATTTATTTGGAGTATGTCTTCTAGTAGATATGTCAGTTTTCTTTATATTGTGTAGAGGTTATTTATGCTCTGATCATTATCTATATACAATGGTATATCACTTGCTAGATTTCAATCTCTATTCTTTGTCCAAATTTGATGAATACGTGTTCACGTCGACCATATGGTGCTCGATAACTATGGAAACGATAGGAACCAGGGATCGCTAGAAACATTATGTTATAGATCATGAAGTTCTAGTGGATGCAAACCGAACAGGTGAAATGTTCTTGGTCGTATGTGACTGAATGCAGAGCAATGGAGTACAATGTCATAGGTGGAAGCTACCTTCTCGGTTTTATGATGCATCACTCTCCTGTTATACTTGTTTGTCAATAGCAACGACAACTAGCTAGTTTCAGAAAATTTATCGCCTCTTTTGAATCATAGTAGTATTGTTTTGTTGGCAAAAGCCTCGAGCAATCATAATAGTGACAATGCGATAAATTTAAGTAAAAGTTTTCAGATGCATAAACTGCTCAAAGATTACTGATTCTATGAAAAATGGTTAAATTTGTTATGGAAGCTTTGAACTTCTCGATTGGACAATTAATAATTAGCTTATGACTGATAATAACCTCATATTCCCTTGTGACAGGTTAAGTGCTATATGAAACAGCTACTCTCTGGCCTTGAGCATTGTCATGCTCGTGGAGTCTTGCACCGTGATATCAAGGGTTCAAATTTGCTTCTTGACAATGAAGGGATGCTTAAAATTGCCGACTTTGGACTAGCTTCTACTTTTGATCCTGCCCAGAAACAAGCCATGACTAGTAGAGTTGTCACGTTGTGGTACCGTCCTCCAGAGCTCCTCCTAGGTGCCACATACTATGGCGTCGGTGTTGACCTCTGGAGCGCTGGTTGCATTTTGGCAGAGCTTCTCACGAGGAAGCCAATACTTCCAGGAAGGACCGAGGTATTTGTAACTTTTCCCTCCTAATAAGAATCCTGATATCAAATGACAAAATGGCCAATGATTTTTAAGACCGTAACGGTGAGCAACTGTCTCCTGTGTTCTATTAATGAGGAATAACAGAACACCCATTTTACATCAACCAACAAAACGAAAATAAAAAGGAGTCATGATACTTATAGATACCAATAGTTCGGCCTTACATCATCATATAGAACTAAAAGGACATAATATAAAAAAAAAAAAAAAAAAAAAAACCACAAAACATCCAAAAGTTTTCCACTGAAAGTGGACTGCTGATGTGAAAGAGCTCGCTCGCTCAATCACTGCCTGCGGGGCCCTGTATTGTCTTGTCTGGAGAGTCGTCCTGCAACTCCTCGTTTGTATTCTGCTCTTCTGATAGCCATAACCACTCTCTCGCTCTCTCTCCGACAATAGTCCTGTCCAAGAGATCAAATCAGGATATGTGAGGTAAAAACATATATCGATGGAATGCATGTTCTGTGTAAAAATTCTATTATTCCTCTCTCTCTCCATATGTTCTGACAGATAGCCGACAAAATGGCCAATGATGAAATTGATTGTATTCATGTATATTCATTTCTATGGGTAGCCGCAAAAATTTAACATTATGCATTCGTTACCGAGTGATCAATAGGCCTTGTGCTCAAAATTCTTCATTAGTTATTTCTTATGTTAGAGATGTGCTTGTCAGGTAGAACAATTGCATAGGATCTTTAAGTTGTGCGGATCCCCGTCAGAAAAGTACTGGAAGAAGTCAAAGTTGCCGCATGCAGCTATGTTCAAGCCCCAACAGCCATACAAGCGTTGCATCGCAGAAACTTTCAAGGATTTCCCGCCGCCTTCACTTCCACTAATTGAAACACTGCTAGCAATCGACCCAGATGAACGAGGCACAGCAACTGCCGCTCTAAACAGTGAGGTGAGCACTTAATTGTTCGTACGTGTTGTTGTGTTGGATAGATTGCTGGATACTGCTTATATAATGGCTCACTATCAATAGAGAATCATGCAGCCTTAACAAACACTCGAAAAAAGAAAAAAGAAGAAGAAGAAGAAACCAATGCGAACACTTTGGATTCACATCATATCTTTTGGTGCAGTTCTTCAGCACGAAGCCTTATGCTTGTGAACCTTCAAGCTTACCTCACTATCCTCCAAGCAAAGAAATGGACGCAAAGTTGAGGGACGAGAAAGCTCGAAGGTCAGAATTTTCTCTCTTATAGTTAGTTGTCAGCAATTATTTATGCCAGTAACAAATTTAGTCTCCTTCTCAATAGGCAACGAAGGGCTGATGCAAAAGGAAATGGTGATGGCACAAAGAAATCCCGGGTACATGACCAGCAAAACTTTGGTCGTCGAAGTAGAGCAATTCCTGCTCCAGCGGCAAATGCTGAGTTGCAACTGAACTTGGATGTACGCCTACAAACCATGCATTTATTCTTATTATTATTATTACTCTACATCATGATTTACATGTATTGATGCTGATCTCTTGCACACAAAGCATTTTTTTTCTTGCATGTAACATTTAGAAGGGAACAAATACTATGGCCGTTAACATGATGAACACGTTCCAATAAAAGTAGTAATAATAAGAAGAAGAAATTCAAAATTATATATGTAAGCAGATATCATTTGCATTTCTCATTCCTCAAAAACTTTTACTTGTTCCTGAGCTGCCTCCGAGTGTTTCCTTGAACAAGTGAAAGCAATCAATTTTGTTTGCTACTCTACAAGAAACTTCCGAGTAGTTCCAGATAGTTACACAATGTTTAAAATAACGATAACAATAACATTTTGTCTCTATTAGGTTATATAGTATATAGGGTAACGCATAACGTAGATTATACGATTTTCTATTTATTTAATTAAAAATAAATATAAAACTATATAAAATAAATTTTATAAATTGAAAATTGAGTTAAAAATTATAAAAGAAAATATTTTAAAAAAATTATATCGCAGTATTAATTCTAAATTTCTAATAAGTTTCATAATAATTCTCATATTTAGCTTCATAAATTAAATTACATTCACATCCACAATTTCAGTCATCATCTAAATAATAAAATAAGATTTCAAATTTATTTTCAATTATTATCAATATTATAAGTTATATTTTGTAATGTTTAATTTATGTTATTTTTAATTATTTATTTTAGATTAGCTGAGAATTCAATTTAGTCAGCAAATAAGAAATTTCAGTAATTGAAATGGAATTATAATAAAAAAATTCAGTAATTAGAAAGAAATTATAACAAGTAAATAAGAATGTACAAACTAACAATGCCACAAATAATCAAATGAGCAAACAATAATACATCAAGTGAAAAATAACTATAGCAATTCACTAACAATTAAAATAAATAATCGAAATCAATATAAAACATAACGTAATTTAACGTAACGTAATGTAAAATAACATAAAAAATGCACCGTTACGATGCATTGATTTATTTTCGACTGTTAAGTAACATTGGCTTTCTATTAGGTTTCATAGCACAACATAACGGGTTTCATAATGCGTTATTTTCAACATTGTAGTTACATTTTTTTTTTCTTTTTTCGTTAACCTTAATTGATATTGTCTTTATAGTTCTTGTATTCGTGATCGTTGAATTTTACAGTATTGTTCCCAAAATTACCTGATTATCAACTTTCAAACCATTTAGTTTTTATTTACAATGAACCATGTTTAGAGATATGGTGGAAAATTAATGTTTACTACAATTTATAATCTCAACATTACTTTATGTCGAAAGAAGAAGTTACAACTGTGATTTAAGTCAGCACTATGCTGCACTAATTTGTAGTTATACTAATGTATCTGATTCTATCTCTCAGCGACGAAAGATACTGGCCAATGTAAACGTCACAAGCAAGAGCGAGAAGTTTCCTCCACCGCACCAGGATGGAGCAGTAGGGGTCACGTCAACATCTTTCGCTGCTCCTGATGCGGCTTTTGCTTCGTCACTCTTTGAATCTAAGCACAATAGCAGTCGAGCATTAGCACATTTAGTGCAGAATGGTGGAAATATAACTGCCAGAAAGAAAGAAACAAGCAAGGATGAGTCTCAAGCAACTGTTTCTGAAAGCTTCGCTAAACCACTTAAATCGTCTTCCTTTGGGCTACTGATGGATCTGAGGAGGAACACAAGACTCCATCGAAAGACAAAGGGGAAAGAATTGGAGGTGTTTGGTGCTGGCATGTAGCTATTTCTGTATGATTCGTGCCACGTACGTTTTGTTATAGGTTCTCTCTTTTAGTAACATGTGCAAATTTGGAATATCAAGTGGTCGGTTGGTTAAGCTATCATAGAATAAAGTGTTGCAGTTTATGTTTTCATGCAATTATCGCCACTTAATTTAGGCCAATGTTTCAGAAAGAAGTGCTTGCCCAGGTATTCATGTGATCTGGTATTTGTGAAGACTTCATTGTATCAGATGGGTATTGAGCTGTGGATTCGCGAAACGATTCGATTCGATTCTGCTCTCGACTAGAGTCCAGAGTTCTTAATTTGCTGACTGCAGCAACTTACATGAACTGATAGTACCGAAAACATAACGAAACACAGAGAGAAAGGATAAAGGAAGGATTGAACACAGAAACTCCCTTCTGAGACTGAGATTGTAAAAATGGTATAATTAATAACCTTCAACAGATCACAACAATGCCATTTACAACAAAATCCAGCCGTGTAGATGTGACCTGTTTTCGTTTCTTCTTCAGTTGCACGCCGGAGTCTGAAACATGTTAATACCAATATAATCCAAAAACTTAAACTAATAGGTAGAGATTCCAAATTTTTATTTAAACTCATAAATTTTTCTTGTTCTATCCGATATGGTACTGTACTCATGTATGAACTCCTAACACGATTATGGTAGTGTCTAGCATAACCAGTAACCTTTGATCTATTCCAAGCAGTAGCTTTCAACTCAACAAATAACCTAAGATGTCTTCTAGGTAGTTTCCATAACTAACAAATACCCGTTGAAGGTTAGCTCACAACATTTCAAGCTAGTTTGATTTATAGTTGCTATATTGCTAATTTCTTAGTTCTCACTGCTGTCAAAATCTATTATGTTTCATTCTTTATTGGTCACACTCAAACAAGAAGTGGTTCATAGTATATTTAATTTCGTACCATTCAAGATGCAATTTTAACCGCCTATTAAAGTAATGGATGGTTAAAAGTTTTTTAATATAAGGTAGATTTTAGTGTAATTCATGGAGAGTGGGATGAGTATTAGTTTAGAAAAGATATTAACTATCCACTAATTTAATAAAAGTTATTAAAGGTGGAAACAATATTTTTTTTTTTTTTAGTATAGAATAGTTTCAGTGGGATGAGTATTAATTTAGAAAAGATTTTAAACGCCTACTAATTTAATGAATTGTGAGATAATCCTTGGACGGTTCATCCATGACTGGATCAAAGGGAAGCATGGAGTGTCCCTGACCCTCGACCATTCACTTTAGTCTATAATTTGCTCGGCCCATGCCGACCTTGTTTAATCATTTGGTTAACAGTTACATTCATTTGTCATTGTTCTCTTTTATTTTTAAAACAAATTGATTTCTTTCACTTTCCTTGCTCAAAAGTCCAAAATAAATTAATGGACCTACTGACTAGACCTTTTATGTGGTGCCAAATGGATACAGATACTTTCCAATGAGAAGAACTTGTTAGATAGTTCAATGTGCAATTTTAACTGTCCATCAAAATAATAAATAGTTTAAAAAAAATTAGTATAAAGTAGATTTTAGTGCAAATCATGAAAGGTAGGGTTCACTAATTTAATAAAGGATGGAGATGTGCATTGGACCATACAATAAATTATCTTCATTTGAGATATTAGTAGATAGTTAAAATATTTTTTTAATGTAAAATAGATATTAGTAGAAACTATTTGGGTTAAGATGTGTGAATTTGGAAAAGATCCCCACACACTAATTTAGAAACATCATAAGCTCATTTGGTTTAATGAATGGTTGAGATGCATTTTAGACGGTCCTTATAATCTCCCACTTCAGAAAGGATCCAAATTCGTAGAAAACTATAAGGACCATCCAAAGTGCAATTTCAACCGTACATTTAGTTGATATATTAAATTTATTTTTATAGTGTAAAAAAGATATTAGTGGAAATTATAAAGGTAGGATGAGTGTCTCAACCATCCATTAATTTAGTGGATAGGTAAATTTTTACTAAATCTTTTCTAAACTAATACTCAATTATACTCTTATGATTTCCATAAACATCTTTGTTTTTGCTATAAAAAAAAACTCTTGATCACCCATTAACTAATGGACGACTGAAATTGTAACTTGCATCTCCAATCCATATAAACCCGTTTCCTGCTTTTGAGAGTATCCATATCCAATTTTACAATAAAATATAGTAGTCCTAACTACAATCTTGTCATCTTCCCATACCAAACATAGAGAAGATCATAAACCTTCTTCCTTATGAGAGATCATAAAAGGATCCGCCCCTCATACTTTCTTCACTATGAAGGATCATAAAAGGATCCAGCCCCATGCTGAAACTTGGAAATTATAGAGATTTGAAATTTATTTTATATTCTAATGAGAGAGGCCAGATTGACTCATAGCTTGTATAACTAATCACATCATCCTTTTTCAATTTGCGAGAAATTCTAAATTCAGCTTCTAGTGGAAACTCGAATTGGATAACATTGCAAAAAATGTACAAGTTCAACCAGCAAAACAAATAATAGATACAAAAATGCCCAAATGGTACCAAATTGAATGCAATAAAAATGTTTTATTAATCTTGAACAAAATGAGATTATTTAGTTCCAAATTGAGGAGAACTAATCCCATAAGATAACTGACAGGCACAACCCAATCCACCAAATCCAGAACCCACAAAATCAAGGGTCAGCGCATGGAACAGGTACTTCTTGTTCCCCGCGGTCGCCAGTCACTAGTAGCAGACTCTGTGACGGGTGTATAATGAATATCTACGCAATGAGCCCTACAAACCAGAGGCTGTTCTAGTATGACTAACGTATATGTTTCATCTCTACAAACATTTGCAACAAGTGATCCACTATGCACAAAGAAAGCACAGACAACAAATCTGAACAGCCCATTTATTTTGTATTGTTGAGAAAAGTTTATGCAATATCACAAGAAAATGCCAATGAGGCACTCAAAACTCAGGCCAACGATTATATCCAAGGGAAGGAAGAAAAAAAAAAAAAAAGGTCAATACGGGCAAAAAATTATTACAACTCTGATATTGACAGTTCAAAGTGTATGGATTCAAAGGAAACTTTGCGATACTCAGTATCACACGTTGAAAGAATGATACATAGTCCTCCAATAAAGGTGGACTAAGCTGCTGCAGCCATCGGCACTGACCTGTAGCATGCCCTTTTTGCTGCCCGAACAATATCTTCAACCTACATTAGTCATTTCAGAAATAATCCAGCAAACATCATATTTCTAAACTATAGTACTTGTGATTGAAGATTTTTTTTTTCACCAAAAATAATAATAATCATCATCATTTTTGTGCTCTACCATTCCAACATGTGGGTAAAGCGAGTTTTGAGGAAAATTACATAACAATGGAAAGGCATGACTCACCTGCGGAACAGCTAACCTCTCAAGGTTTGCAGCGTACGGCATGGGCACATCAGCTCCGGCGATCCTCTCCACAGGAGCATCAAGGTACTCAAAGCTTTCTTCAACTACAGATGCACTGTTTATCAAACATAATAAGTCAGATTTGATGATGAAAACACAAGAAACAGAAATTTGGGGGTTCATACTTAATATATCCCTATGAGAAACTAACCAGATTTCAGCACCCACACCATGCTGTGGAAAGCCTTCTTCAACAGTTACCAATCGGTTGGTCTTCCTAACGGAAGCATTGATCGTGGCTCTATCCAGTGGCCTGATGGATCGAAGATTTATTACCTGTAAAGTTTCCAAGGGGCAAATTAAGAGACTGATTCCAGGACAACTGCAGAGGATGAATCTTTTGTTCTTTTTAGGAATTGGGTTTACCTCAGCACTAATTCCTTCTTTAGAAAGTATATCTGCAGCCTGAAGATGATTCGCAAGGGAATTAAACACGTGAAAAGCCACTAAAAGCAAATAATCTATGCATTTGAAGTAAAAACAGAAGGATCTTAAATTCCCTACAATATGAGATGCGAAAATGATAATCAAAAATGAAAAGCAAATGGTCCAATACTATATGAGAGCTAGGATCTGCAAATGCTCAGTCCTTTTTCTTCTCCTCTTTCTCCTCTTTTCTTTTCCCTGAGGATAGGCTGTAGCTTGGAGCAAGTAGGGTACGACGGACCTCTTGCGCGCTGCTCACACGTTACCACTGTGCTACAATGACAACTGCTGCTAAGACAATCTTATTCAGTTTAAGTTGCATGAACAATTGTTGTTGTCACTAAATGACCATAAAGTTTAAGCTTTTCATTAATGGTTCAATTAAATTAATACACTCCATGCAAGCTTTTCATTAATGGTTTAATTTAATTACTACACTCCATGAAGCTTTTCATTAACGGTTTAATTTAATTACTACACTCCATGCTGACAATCTTCAGTTTAAATCTCACTACATTCCTTTGCCAACTGTTCGAACTACTGCCAATCTTCTGTTTAAATCTTGCTACACTCCTTTGCCAACTGTCCCCACCAAACCAGCACAGTTTTGCTTCCACATTGCCCTAGATGTTCCATCCTTCTAGGACAATCTTCAGTTTTTCTTTAAGCAAAAATAAATATACAAACAACAACTAAGCCCCTTTATTAGAAAACTGGATGTTGTTTACGCCACCATATAAATGAATGCAGTAACAAAACATAAAACTCAAAGAGAAACTTTCAAAAAAACCATCACATAAGCTTGCAGTTTAAGCCAATCCTAAATACCAAACTACCCCCCAAACGTTGTTTTGCTTGAACTTCAACTTTCAACAACACAACGAATATCTACATTGTTTCAGGTTTTCTTTATTCTAATGTGGTATGCAACCATTTACATATATGCTTCAAATTCAAGGTTGACCAGGGTGAATGAAACTTTGTTTTAATCCATAAAGCACAGACACGGGCACATATAAAGGTACGAACACGTCAAACGGCTACATATATGCACCCACAAAGAAAAGAGGTGGATCTAACATTCCAATCTTAAGATGCACAGTCTAGATGAAATTATCATTGTTCATTTCATCCCAAGGATCACAATTGTTCGCTATACTAAATTTTTTTCTTTTCGAAACCGGTAAACTCGGACAAGTACTCGCTTGAGTACTCGGGGTTGAAGAGAAAACGAGCACGAGTGGAAGAAATCGCTCCAAAACTCAGACAAAACGAATACTTGCAATACCCGGCCGAGTGCTCGCTTTGTTATAAAATTGGGTCGGTTTCGTTTTTCGGTCCGTTTCGGGTATTAAACCTTCACCCAAACCCGAACTCTTACCCATATAAGGGAGAGTTGGGTTAGGGTTAGGGCGATGTAATCCCTACCCTACAATCACTTGGACTCCCTGGTAGTGTGTTAAACCCGATAAACATAAAAGAGGTACAATGCAGGAAGTGTAAGAAGATAACGTATGGAGAAATCAACTGGCTTAAGCAACACATTGTCGATGCTGGTGGGGAAGCCAGCAAGTATTTTTCAGTAACAGATAAGAAGAGGCGTCTCTATAGGGAGAATTTAGAGGCGGCGAAAATAAAGAAGATAAACAAAAAGGGCCCGATTATGAAGCGAGGTAGAAGCTTCAAATTTCTGAAGAAGAGGCTCAAGATTTGGAATTATCTCTTGTTGGCTCAAAAAAGTCTTGTGTGTTGGGTCCACTGGATAGAATGGTGGATGAGAGTAAGTTGAAACAAACAGTGATGAATGAGGTAGGAGTTAAAAAATGGAAGTGGCTTACGAAAAGCTGAGTATGTGGGCTTATGCAACTACAATTCCGTTTCATAAATTTAGCATGCCAAAATTTGACATTGCTTGTGAGGGAATTGGCAGATATGGGTGAGGTTTCCAGCGTCCAAGTGAATATCAGTTGCGGGTTCCCCTTTTGAAGCAAGCATATGCGAAGGCGAACGAGAAACTTGAGAAGCAGAAGGAATCGTGGGACCAGTATAGAAGCAGCATACTGATGGGTGGACTGATATGATACATCGCAGTGTGATGAATCTGTGTGCACTGCAAGAATAGCACAAGCTTTATCAAATCCATTGAAAACTCTGCTTCCGCACACACAGGAGAGTATGTATTCAAATAGGTTGAGGAGTGTATCAAGAGATGGGAGAAAATCGAGTAATGCAGGTTGTTACTAACAATGTGGCTTCCAATATGGCTGCGAGGAATATGATGGTGTCATCACGCTCTACATTATTTTGGAGTAGTTATGTAGCCTATATTATCGACTTGATGTTGGACAATGGAAAGCTCCCTAAGTACAAGACTGTGATCGATAAGGCAAGAGCACTCACGGTTTTCTTGAACGCGTATCACTCAACTCTTACAATGATGCGGAAATACACAAGTCAGAGGGAGCTTGTTAGGGCAGGTGTCACCAAATTTATCACAACATTTCTCAGCCTAATTTGCCTGCTTGATAAAAAATCCCAATTAGCTATCATTATCTCTTCAAGCAACTGGGAGAATAGATGGGTGGAGAGTCAGGCAGGGGTTCAAACAAAAATCATAGTCTACTCATATAATTTTTGGAGAAATACGAAGGAGCTGGTAAAGATTTACACACCTTTATTTAGACTATTGAGAATTGTTGATGCTAACAGAAGGTCATCTATGGGTTTAGTATATGTCATACTTGAGGATGCCAAACACGAGATCCATGCTGCCTGCAATAAAAAGGAGTCAACTTTCCGGCCAGTTATTGAGATTGTAGACAAGCATGCAAAGGGTAGACTGGACATTCCACTTCATTTAACAGCTTACTTTCTAAACTCCTATTATTATTATAGGAATACGACAGTTAAAAAAAATAGATCTATAAAACCAATACTTCTGAAATGTATCTCCATACTAAGAAGATTTTCAAGATAAGATTGGTTGTGAGGAGCTCTTCACATATGAGAACAAGGAGGGACAAATGGAGAGTGGAATGGCAGTTAGATATTATGAGTTTCAATAGGACGAATAAATTTGATTCAGAAAAATATATACATAGTTTATTTGATTAACTTGTTATAAATTATTTATGTGTTAATATTATAAATTCTAAAAGTTATGTTACAGTTAATAGCTCATTGGTGGAATTTCTAGGGAGAAGATGCACCATATCTTCGGGAGATGACCTTGAAAATCCTTAATTTGACTAGTAGCTCCTCCGGATGTGATAGAAAATGGAGTGCTTTTGAGGGGGTATGAATTTTAATATCTATATTTAAAATATATGTTTATTGTTTCCATAAATTGTTCATCTCTTTTCAAAGATTTTAATAGGGTATTGTTGTGCAGATATACACAAAAAAGAGGAATAGACTAGATCTCAAAAGATTGAATGATACAGTTTTTATTAAGTTTAATAGAAAAATGGCCAAGAAAAGAAAAATTAAGAAGGATGTCATCTTAGTCCAAAACGAATTCAAGGCATAGCATTGGAAGAAGCCACGGGCCAAGGAGAAAGAAAATGAAGATGAAGAAGAGATTTTTCTTGACTTAGGACTTGCATGGGATTTTATTGTGGAGGCTACTGGAGCAAATGAAGATCCTCATCGGTGAAGTTTGAGGACATTCAGACTAAGGGCTGCAACATCTAAGCAAGGAGAAGGCTCCTCAAGTGTGGCAATAGATGAAGCTCATCTGGAATTGAGTGGAGAAGAGGATGCTTAAGAAGAGGATAGAGATATTGAGTATGATGCTATTTCGGACGAGGAATTGGATGATGAGAATGTTCAATATGAGGATGATAATAAGAAGGTATGTTTATGATTTATGAAACTTGTTTGAATATATTTATGAAGTTTGATTTTGAGTTTTGAAATCACATGTTTCTTATTGTTTTTTGTATGCAGAATTATTAAATTATTATTATTCTGAGTTCTGAACAAGTACTCACTAAATACTCCAAATACTCACTTCTCGCTCTCAAATTGAGCGAGTACTTTAACTGAGTTTTAGAACACTGAATCTAATTGTATAAAAGTTGACATACATCAAAGAAATATACAAGTGCCTAACTTAAAAATATATGATAAAGTTAAGAGCATGGTTAAGAAGTGTCAACACATGTCCGAGAAGGTGTCCAAGAAGTATCAGTGTTATACACATTTTGATATGTGTCTCGTATTGGTATGGCTGATTTTAGAAGTACATGTGTTACATAAATTTAATTCCAAATCTAATGCAGTGTCATCAGTTGATACTTAAAACAACAAAATTACAATAGAAGCCAAGATAAGGAAAATGCTCCCAAGTCATAAATACAGAAAGTGCAACAGTGAGATCCATATCCCCAAACAGGAAATCTGAAAATGAACCTAGGCATCCTAAAAGACATCCTCATGCACATTATATTTGTTTAGGAATTATACAAGGCATAAAGACACAAGCCAAGTACACTTTATTCTTTTAAGTATATAAGAGAGAAAGACACAAATCACTTAATGCAGATAGCTGGAAAGGGATGACGAAATATAAGATATGAGATGTTGGAGACAAGAAAATTAGGTACAAAAGTTTCGAGACTGAAAGCAAGTTCCAAAGCCGACAATCATAAAAGAAGATGAAGAACAATGAGGTGTTGAAAAAAAACTACTAATGGAACATAGATTCAAGAAATTTTATCAACTGTCATTTGCGTGTGCAGGAGGGGAAGAGGGTACAAGGATTTTCATTCATTTAACACCTTTCTTATACATAGAAGTTCTTTAAGAGGGTGTTTGGCAAACTGTAAGTAAGAGTGCTTGCAATTGCAGTTACTGCAAGAGGAAAATTTTCCGTTTTTGGAAGTGACTACAACTGTAGTTGCAACCATTTACACACTTGTTGTAACAGTTGCTAAAAAAATTGCACAACACTTCTCTTCCCTTGCAAACAATGATTGGAGTGTTGAAAAAATAATACTTCTATAGTGCTCAAAATCTTTGAGTCTTAATTATCTTTTTTGGTTCATGTAACCTATCCTGATACTTGGGATAAAAGGCTTAGCTATTGTCATTCTCATAGCACTCAAAAATAAGTAATAAAAAATTTGCAAAATTTTACAACTTCAATTACTAGCTGCAAGTGTATGCACTTAAAAAAATGATAATTAAAGATTATGAATAGGCTCTATGATTGAAGAATGAGTCGAAAGGAGATTGGAATTGAGATTATGAAGCCTATACACCAATATCAACTTAAAGCACAGATTTGATATTGATGCGAACATAACTATAAAATTCTACACGAAGCAGTAGAGCTATGAATCCTCTTTCCAATGGTGCTTGAATCATCTTAATCGGACTTCTGAATTAAAAGTTATGACTATTTTATTAAAGCGCAACTCTTCATTAGATTTGAGGGATATGAATGAATTGAAGAATTTGAACATTCACGAAATCTATAAATACCCAATTTTCTCTAATTTGAAAGAGGTCACCGTCATATAAAAAAAAAGAAAAAAATTATCAAGATTATCTTCTTTCTCTTCTTCATTAAAAGCCTACCACTCTTCAATTTCAAAGAGTGATTCTGCTCAATTCAAAGTACACCAATAAGGAGATGATTTTCATGTCAAGCCGACTATTGAGAGGGCTCCAATCACTCCAACTTCTGAGAAAATTCAAAAAAACCATCGAGAGACTTTCACGTCAATGATGTCATCTTCTTCGTCAAGAGAGGAGAATCTTCACAGTAATAAAATTTCCCTTGTATCCACCATTTTTAACAAAATCTCTTTTCCTAGCACAAAAGAGAAGGGGTTCCTCAATTGTTGAATTTGTTGAAGAACTTGTGAGTAGGGATGGTAATGGACGTGTCCATGAGTCAATTTTTGATACATTCTATACAAAATTTTAAATTAGAAATAATGAAATTTTCATTTTTAATTTAAAATTTTGTATAGGGTGGGCTAAAAACTAACTAATGGATGCGTCCATTACCATCCCTACTTGTGAGAGAGCCATCACCTTCATCTTTTAGGAGCAATGGCTAAAAACTGACTAATGGACGCGTCCATTACCATCCTTACTTGTGAGAGAGCCATCACCTTCATCTTTCAGGAGCAATACCTCTAAGTTAAGATCTTTGTTTTGTCTCCATCAACTACATAGCTGCTTAGGAAGGAGGAGCAAGATTATGTGCTAAAGATCATCGAGAAGAATGCTCATATCGCCATCAAGGGCTCTTTACTAAGTAAAGTTCTAACAATTTTGATTTCTTATGAGTGAAACAACAAGTCCCAATTCAAATGCAGTAATACAAGTTGAAGCGACTTCGATTAACTTTCAATGCTATTTATGATGAATCTAAGTAAATGAGGCAAGGAAACAATCAATTTGAATATGGGTGAAAAAAGTCACACACTCAGACATATAGGTAATGGCTACCGAGATAGAAAACATTTATTTTCTAAAACCATCAAGCAAAGAAAAACATCCATAACAAACTAGTTGACCATCTCAACCAAAGCTATTGTATATATTATGTCAAGTGAACTGTATGCTTCCAGAACAATAAAAAACAATTAAAAGTAATTTCTTGTTATGGAACTAGAAAATGCGACCATTTGCACTCATGGTTTGATTGGATTGATAAAGAACCAGTGCTTGAATGCAACTGCCACCTTTTAAAATCCTCCCTTTTCTAATATGCCAGGTTCCTTCAGTTTCTTCAATATCCTTAGAATTAGCCACTTCCCTTCATTCCCGTGCTGAAAGAAACAATCTAGAGGTTGACATTCAGACAGTACAAAATAAATCCTGTATACCACCATAACTCTGGACTTTCACCAACTAGCATATATAATTCGTTTTTTCTTTTGCTAGCCCATTAAGTCCTATCAAATGCACTATTAGCCAGAGCAGGTTAGCCAGCTGATAGTAGGGATGTTAATGGACACGTTCATGGGTAAAATTTTGGCCCGTCAAATATAAAATTTTAAATTAAAAATGAAATTCTTATTTTTCTAATTCAAAATTTTATATAAGGAGGACCAAAAAATAGCCCAAGGATGCGTCAATTACCATCCCTAGCTGATAGTGCCCCTTGCTCCCGAGTGGCGTCGATCGCAGGTGTTTAGCTTGGGTAATTAATCAGGTTATTGGCTTATTCTGAAAAAAAATGCACCATTTATGCACAGTACACTGATCTTAGTAAAAATTGATCTCAGAGTCTCCTGATTTAAGAAGCCCTCCTTGTATTTCCAACTGTCCCCTATAATATAATCCTTAATGTCATCCTCCATCAATCCTACAATCTTTTTATGCTACTTAAATTTAATGATTGTCTAGTCTGTAGCAATTAAAAGACAATAAATGAGATTTCTAGAAATATTAATTTCTCAATCAAACGAATTTCTCAGATCCATTTCCAGCACAACCTGGAAACTGCTGGCTACTTTACTTTTCCAACTGATGCTATATATTTATCCAGTTGTCTATTGCTTTTTTTGGAGACTAGCCGCTGGTGGTCTACTAAGAAGAGTTTTTTTTTTTTAAACAATACAACAAAAATTTCATCTTTCAACTTTAGATGTATTTGCGTCTGAATTCATCTTGCTCAGTATTCTTCTGCAAAGTTTCAAGCACAGACCCTAATACAGTAAGCAAACTTCCTTGGAAGTTATGGTCACTTAAATTCATCATCTTATCTCATTCTGATGGCAGTTCAGCGCCAAAACTTTGGTTGTGATCATTGCTTGTAATCACTATCTACCTCAGGTCCGTGAGAACCTAGCTTGCAAATGAAAGCTCCACAGAGAGATGCCAATAATGGCAGGCTTAATGACTAGAATAGTATCAAGGATATTTACAGGCTCCAGAGCATAGTGATTCTGTTGATGAATCAGAGCATCACATCAACATGATGAAGAGGGAAGTAACCCTCCCACCACTTGATGATGGAACATTAAGTTGAGGAGCTTCACATCAGCAACCTAATGGCACACCTGTAATTTAGTGTTGTACCTGGCATACTAGAGCTTCAAAGGAAAATCAACAGATTGAGTTCATTGGTGAATCAACATCACAAAGTCAAGCTTTGGGGGAAAACAACAACAACAACAACAACTAAGCCTTTTATCCCAAGTATTTGGGGTAGGCTACATGAACAAAAAAAAGAATCATGTTGGATCTATCACTTTGATAGTCCTTCTCCATTCATTTCTATCAAGTAATATCTCTTCATTTAAACATCTAGAATCCATATCTTTCCATATCACACCCATCCATATTTTCTTCGGTCTTCCCTTCGTTCTTTTAACTTGTCATACATTGATAAACTCCCCTCATCGAACTGGTGTATTTGTAGGCCTACGTTGCACATGACCAAACTATCGTAAGTGATTTTCTCGCATCTTCTCATCAATGGGAGCTACACCTAACTTAGCACGAATATTTTCATTTCTCGCTTTAACTCTCCTAGTATTGCCGCATATCCAGCGGAACATACGCATCTCTGCTACACTTATCTTCTATGAATGACGTTTCTTTATAGTCCAACATTCCGTGCCATATAATAAATCTGGCCTATAGCAATCCTATAAAAAAATTTCTTCAATCTTAACGGAATGTTACGGTCGCATAAAACTCTCGTTGCCCTCCTCCATTTCAACCAACCAACTTGTATCATATAGTTAACATTATTATCTATCTCTCCATCATTCTGAATAATAAAACCCAAATACCTAAACTGACTGCTCATTTGTATCTCTTACACATCCAGTTTTACAGCATTATAGATTATGGTCCATCGTTTGCTAAATTTACAGTCCATATACTATGTTTTAGACCTACTCAATCTAAAACCTCTAAATTCTAATGTGTGCCTCCATAACTCTAACTTGGCATTTACCCATACTCTTGTCAAATCAACTAAGACGATATCATCAACAAATAGCATACACCAAAGTATCTCATCCTGAATAGCTCTAGTAAGCTCATCCATTACTATAGCAAATAAGAATGGGCTCAATGCAGATTCTTGATGTAATCCAATTGTGATAGAAAAATCACTTGTTAAACCACCACATGTTCTGACATTGGCTACTACTCCATCATACATGTCCTTAATTATATCGATATACTTGATGGGAACTCTTTTCTTCGTCAATGTCCACCAAAGTATCTCTCGTGATATCTTATCATAGGCTTTCTCTAAGTCAATGAATACCATATGTAAATCTCTATTTCTCTCTCGGAATCGCTCTATAAGTTGACGAAGTAAATAAATAGTTTCTGTCGATCGCCCCGACATAAATCCAAATCTGGTTCTCCAATAATGATGTTAACCATAGGATACAAGCTTTGGGAGAAAAATTTCAGAAAATACGGAAGAAGTCTCTAATTGATGTTTGAAAGCTCAAAGAATCTAGAATTTCTTGATGGAGAACTACCTGTATGATCACACTAAAGCTCACGCACTTTGCACAAATGACATGCTAAGAGGGAGAAAAGAAGAAGGAATACAGGTGAAACAAGAAAAGGTCCCTTCAGGGAAATCCCCAGAAAAAGTTAAGATAATATAATACCCACAAGGTGGTCTAGGGAGGAGGTGAACACAATAAAGAGGTGAAATTTCCATCAAAAACTTAAGGCCAGAAGTTTAATAAACATTTTAACATGGGCAGATATATATACAAGATAGGCTGCAATAACCTCCAATAATGCATAAAACTTGCAATGTGGAAAGGGGGAAAAAACAGAGTTTCTACTAAATCAAGGGAGATAAACACTACCATCCAAGTAGGTTCAGTACTAGTACTAAATGTAAAGAGAATCTACATGGAAAAAAGACAAGTAAATAGTACTAGACATCAAAATCCAACACAAGCTCCCAGCAAGGTGTAGTAATTTGAATTCAATTGGTTCCAGGTGACACTAGCACATTTGGCTTAGACCTAGGACATCCAATCAGTTTCAGCTTGGACTACTACTCAGTTATTAGCCTGTTATACATTATTCTGATATCACGTCTTACTATCCAAACCTCCCAATGGCACATCTAGTTTCTATCCTTCGGTCCTCTAGTTGGTTACAAGTGAAGGATGTTAGAGTTTCAAAACAAAGAAAGCTCAGTTTACAAGCCTCTTCAGAATGGAGATATTTCACAAGAATCAACAACTAAGCCTTTTATCCAAAGTACTTTCAACTAAAGCTTTTACCCAAAGTACTTTCAACGAAGCCTTTTACTTGGGGTAGGTTACATGAACAAAATTTCGCAAGAATCACAACACCTTAATGCTTAAGCTATTTAACATTTGAAAGTTCAATTAACCAAACCACAAGCATTGACCCAAAAAGAAAAGAAAATCCTATTCTGCTGTGTCTGCTCTAAATTTTCATGAAAATAATTTGAAGGGAAAATGCAATTGTTCTGACCTTTTCCTGTAAAAAGTATACAAGCTCCAGTGAGAAGAGATCTGTTACCATACCCTATACCAAATATCAAGAGGAAAAGTGACATTGCAAATGTATTGGGAGAGGTTTAAACCTCCAGATTGAAGTTACATCAGCGGCAAGCCAGTACCCATAAAAGATACTGAATTTACAGACCCAAACCAGAACAGGACATGGGCATGGGCAAAATGTGCACACTCAATTATTTATCACAATTCAAGTGCTTAACAGTTTGCCTTAGCTATTCCAAAGTAAATCCAAACTCGCTGGGAAGAATGTCTAGCTACCAACCATAGACAAGAAGGTAAACACTTGAAAATGCTGCAAGGCATAAAATGTATAATATAATCACATACCTGAAGGGCATACCCAACCATCTTTGAGAAAGCAGTGATTGTCACATGCTTTCCTTCGCGCTCTATCTGTCAGGTCAGAGTATTGAATATAAGAAACAAGCCAGATGCACATTCAAAAGACAGAACAGAGACATACCTTAGCTTTTCCTATGGGAAGACAAAAACTGGAATCAAGAACTTCTGCTGAAACAGGAAAAGACTCTCCGTATCTGAAAAAGGTATAATGTAAGTCCAGAGAGTGCTTCGAATATTCTTTGCGTAGTTAACACGTGATTGGGAAAACATACAAAAGTTCATTTTCAAGGAAAACAACAGGATCGGGGTCCCGGATAGCAGCTTTGAGTAAGCCCCGAGCATCCTCTGATGAATAAGGAGACAATACTTTCAACCCGGGACAAGAAGCATACCAAGCTGCATAGCACTGAAAATAAACTGGGGATAAGCACTTATTTCATAGCATTTTAGAATCTCTAGGTTTAAAGAATCAGGCTATCTGAAATGATTTTGTAAGCATCTCAGAGAAATATTAGAGTCTAACCATAAAAGTATAAAGCTTGAATAAAATCAAGGGCATAAGTCATCAGTTTGAACTTAAAAGGCTGTAGTTGGGGATCAGCAGTAAAGTTAGTATAAGCAAAAACAAGTAAACTGTACAAGGAATGTTCAATGAGTTGAAAACAGCAATTAGATATCAGTTTTGTGCAACCCATAGTTTACACCATGTCTTGTTTTGAGAAACATTATAATTGAATTATGAAGGTGGCAATTAAGACAGCAAGAAAGCGTTGCAGATTATAATATTGACATCTAATTGTAGATGCAACAACATGAACCTGTGAATGTTGGGCTCCCACACCAGCAGCAGCACCATTGGGTCCTCTAAAAACAATAGGAACAGAAATTTGGCCTGCTGACATGTAGTTTGACTTTGCAGCAGAGTTGATAATATGATCTATTGCCTGTAATGTATCACACAAGGTCAATCAATCATTAGGATAAATACAAATTTTAACTCATGGAAAAGCTACAAAGAGTAGAAACTGAAATTTAGAATGCAAATATGGTTTGCTTAAACACTTGTGACATAGAATGAATATTTAGGCACTGAACTTTGTTAATCCCAAGTATGAGAAACTGCATTTGAAGATGGGATGCATAGAAATGTAAAGAAAATAAACAAATAGCTGGCATGTAGTTGATCTCACAAACCCACATCTAGATATAGCATTTGTAAGTTGCAACAATTCTTTTTCTTATTCATGTTGAAAATTTAGTGATTTTCACATAGCAACAATTGGTAGTTAATACACCGACTAGAAAATAGTTAACATATCAAAGACATAAAAATCAAAAGAAGAGTATTTCAATTGATACCTTCAAATAGAAATGAAAGACGGATTCAACTAAAGGATCCCTATCATTGTAACGGAATTCGTGTTTAAAAAAAAAAGTGAAATCTAACCTGCATAGAGAAGTTAAAAGTCATGAACTCAACAACAGGTCTAAGACCATAATAAGCTGCTCCAACTCCAATACCAGTAAACCCAGCCTGCAAGGATAGAGAAAAACACACATCGTGAATATGACACACATCGTGAATATGATAGACACCAAAAAAAGGAAAACAAACTTCCAACAGTTCAAAATAAATCTAAGAAGCCATGTGCTGATAGTGATAGGGCCTTTATGGAACAATCAAAACCAATTATTGCTAATAAGGTAAAGTAACCTCAGTAATGGGAGTGTCAAGAACTCTCTCAGGACCATACTTCTCAAGCAGACCCTTGGAAATCTACATAAATTTAAAAAAAAAAAAAAAGGATTTCTTAGAATAAGCAGAGAAGATATTAATTATTATAAAAAAAAAAGTAAAATACAGCAAGACTATGTTTATTATTGAAAAACTAACCTTGTATGCTCCTTGGTACTCTCCAACCTGCATAATGCCCAGTTAATCAGAAAAAAGAAACAGGAAAGAATAAAAGATTTGAAACGTAATGTTGAAAATAACCTGTTATAAAAACTGTTATATTACATTATGATACCTAACGAAAATCCAGCACTATCTATCAGTCAAAATAACTTAGTACACTATAATGGTGCGCTTTTTAATTATTTTACATTATCTTACGTTATGTTAAAATAAATTATGTTATGTTACGTTTGTTTGTTGTTATTTTTTAGAAATTTCCATATTATTATTGATTATTTGTTTTGACTATTAATTGATTGCTGCAATTGCTTGCCTCAATTGCTTTTTGTTTGTTTGTTTGATTGTTTGTGAAATTGCTATCTAGTTAATTTGTGATTACTTCCTTGTTTACTTGTTATAATTATTTTCTAGTTGTTAGAATTTCTTACTTATTTTTTATTCTATCGAAGCCTCAGCTAAACCGAAATGGACAATTACAAATAAGATAAATTGAGCATTATAAAATATTTAATAACAACTAAACTGAAATAAATAAATTTAGAATTTTGTTTTCTTGATTACGAAATAACCGAAATTACGGTTACGGAATTAATATAATTTATGATGATAAATATAAAAATTATTATAAAACTTGTTGGAAATTTGATAATAGATTCAGTTTGTTATAGAATGCCTTTATATTCTTTTTTAGAATTTTTAAATTTATTTTCGATTATATGAAATTATTATACATAGCTTTATATTTATATTTATTAAATGAATAGAAATCGCATAACCTACGTTATGCATTATACTAGTCACTATATGCAATATAACTTAAAAGAAGTAAAACATTGTGTTACCGTTATCGTTATTTTAAACAATGTGTATTCCTTAGCCTCATATTACCTCTTCACCCATCAAGAAAACTTTTGGGTCCGCAGACATCTCCTCGTCAAGTGCAGAATTCAGAGCCTCACGCACCGTCATCTAGCATAATAGCATTTTTAAGTCAGTTGTTGCTTGAAAAATGACAGAAAAGAAACACGAATACATGTAAAAGCAAACTGCAAAGGTATAGAGAAACTTAACTACAAATGAAAGCAATCAACACCTTGGAAAATCAAGAAAGAACAAGCAAAAAATTATTATTGAAACAGAGAAAAATTTGAAGTATGCAAGGAAAAAATAGGCAACCAAAACTCAAAACAAACAAGTTTACACTCCACTCCGAACATAATTTACACAATCCTATCACACTCCAGCAATTTAAGATATACAACAACACAAGACTAAGCAAGCTTACAATTCCATTCAAAAGTTCAACACTTGTGATATTCAATAACCATGGTAGGTTAGCACTAAATATTCAAGAGCAAATTTTTTGAGATTCAACCAATTAACGCAGTCATAAAAAAGGCATCAAGTAATAGTTATTCCCGGATTAAATTTACAAGAATATGCTAAAATTATCTGAACAGTTTGAAGTTCATTTCCCACATATTTTCTAAGATCACATATAAAGTTCTGAAGTTCACTTCCATGAAATAGTCAATATCCATGCTATATTTATCCAATCCCTGGGTTGACACATGAATCTTTTTCTCAGGTTACAACTATTAAAAACATCTTTCTATTGAACTGGTAACTATGATATCCTTGTCATAAATCCCTTTTGTTCCCAAAATTTGCATTCTTTCAGACCTATCCCTAATCAATGTCACCCCATCAACATTATCCTCACTGCTCTAAACTGACCGCCAACTATTCCAATGTCCAAGCCATCTTATGGCTTTTCCTAATTGGACCTGACAAGGCTACTTCTAGCTTCTTATGAATGCATTTCTTACCCTTTTAACACCTTTCCCTTCAATTCCCGCCTTCCTAATCCCAGCTACACCCATTTCTTAGCTGGTTCATAATTGCCCCCAAAAAGCGCAGTTGGTTGTCTTAGACATCCCTTAGCAGTAGAATTTTCCCTTCAACTTCATATATCTAGTGGTAGCATTGTATCGAGAAACACGTGTAGTTTAGCCATCCTCTTTCGTTCAATTAAAATGGTCCTTAGTAGCTTAGTTTAACCATCACAACGAAAGATTGATCTTAAAAACAAAATAATAGATATAAGTAGTTATTGGACATTGGCATTAAATATATCCTTGTTTGTTAATCTAATCTTACTAGATTCATGTTCCATTCACTTTTAGCATAGTTAAGACAAGGCGAAGTCTGATGCAAGAGAAAACAAAAGCAAGGTAACACTACGCAATTAGCTCTCATTTCGCACACAAGCCTGTTAGTGCCTTGCTTTAGTGCATCAGCTTTCAATTAGCTATTTTTCATTATTTTTGTTTTTTATCTTGTTCATTCTAAATCCTTAAGAGCATAAATCTTCTTTATTACGTCTATACTTTATAAATCTTGGTCTCATCAACAAATACAATGGCATCAACCAAACAAGATTGGCTGTTGGACCTCCACTCTAAGTCCCTAACTCCACAATGCAATTCTCGATACCTCTACTCTAAGTCTCTAACTCCACAATGCAATTCTCGATACCTCACTCTGTTCCATTATCAGCATGAGCAAGGATGGTTACATTATGTAGCCAGCGGCAACTATAAAATTTGTCTGACATCTATACAAGTAAAACTTACAAGCTTAATTAAAAGCAAAATTGCCACAGTGAACTCTTTTTTTTTTTTCTAAATTAATTGCTACAGACCGAAGTAATGAAAAATTCAAGCCCAAATTAAATTTTCAAATGTCATAATCACCAAAACTACATTTTTTCCAAAATATCTACTATGTAACCCATCTACACTACCCTCAAATTATATTACATAATAATCTATGTTCACATTTTCAGGTCAGAGCATAAATTATAAAGTAATAGGTAGACAAGTACTATAATCGTACATCAGTAACTTCTACGAAAACCCACCAAAATTATGATAAAAATAAAGATCAAATAATACCTCTTTCGCAGCTGTAGAGTAATACTTGGGCAAAAATGATGTAGCAGGACGAATCCTTTCCAAATTCTGCGCTATCACCTACAAAAATACAATAAAAAATAAACAAAAAAAGCATGCAAGAACCAGTTCCAGTACTCAAAAACAATCGAAATTAAAATAAATAAAGAAAGGAAGAAAGGGAACTTCTTTTTCTTACCGATGAAGAGAAAACTCCACATCCGAGCCTTCGCCTAAGGACTCCCAACATCTTCGAGTTCTGAAATGAAGATCAGATCGATATGATACGAAGACAAGTCAGCTGGAGAAGATTTTAAAGGGAATGAGATCTCTAAGTTAAAAGGGAAGAAAAAAAAAATTAATTGAAGAGAAATGACAAAACCCTAGGTTTTCTCACCTGAAAGGAAAAGGATTGGAATCTACAGATAGAGATCAAAATTCGCCGCCTCTTACTTTTCGGATTTTTTTTTTTTTTTAAGAATGGAGGCGGAGTCTCTATCGAATTTGGTCTCTACTCCCTGTATTTGGGAATTTCTGAAGGAGCACACCAATTTTCATAGAGCCCACTTCAAAACTTAGTTAATATAACAAATTTATCAAAAAAAAAATTACATTAATGCTCTTGTAGTGAACTCCTCTTCTCCCTCTCTCTCTCTCACCCAGTAAAGAACAATTAATTTCTCAAAAAAAAAAAAATTCCTTAAACATACAACCACTTTAAATTTGATTTCCCTCAACTAAATTTCATAAATTAAAGTCGAAAATTGAATTAATTAATTCGTTGTTTGCTCAAAAACCCTAAACAAGCGTTTTTATTGGATTTGGGTCTAAAGTGAAGAAGATGGAGAATACAAACACAACATTAGTTTTATTGGATGATCCAAAGTGTTTAGAGGTTTGAATCCATCTTCCTTTCTCAAATTTTTAGTTTTTAAAGTTAGGGTTTATAGTTAAAAAAAATATAGAAATGTAATTGAAAGAGGAGGGGATGTGGGTTTTGGAGTTTTCGTGGTTAAGAGCAGTCGTTGGAGTTCTATACCCGAATGAATGAGAGTTGTGCAGGAGCCAGGACCTAGACAGTAGTGCCAAAAATGTTAAAAGCGCATCGGTCAGGGTTTAACCCCTACAAGTAAAAACTTTGTTAGGGGTTATATTTCGGACATCAATCTAACTATTTGGGATTAAACTCTAGACAGTGGATTTTTCCTTGTTTTTGTCAATTTAATTGAAGTTAATTACACTCAGGCCTCATATAGTATGGGGTACTAGAATTTATTACATCTCAAGTTAAAAACTCTCACTTAGCTCACTGAACTGTTAGTGGAGTTAGTCAATACAATAAAATATTTTTATCCTGCTTTAAATTAATTTGCACTTTTTCTTTAATTTTAATTTTACCCTCTTTTCCCTTGTTGAGAATCTAACCCAACGAAAGCTCTCCCACCCACTTCATTGCAGCTTTGTGCAGATATTTTCTCACTCCCATCCCACCCTCCCTCCCCTCCTCTTTCTCTCTCTCTCTCTCATCTTCTTCCCTGTTTACCTATCTTCTTGTAACACTGTCTAAGGAGGTACTCCCATCCTCCTTTTATTCTTTTATTCTTTTTTTTTTTTTTTGCATGATTTGCGGTGGTGTTTAGTTATTATTCTCATCACATTCAGAAAGTGCATATTATGGTTTTTATAATGAAAATTTGGTTCATTTGTGCCTCGAGACAGAAACAAAGAGTTGAAGTACTGAAGTCGGTGAGAACTGTTAATAGTTGCCCTAATTTCGAAGAGTTGTATTCTTGGGAGCATGGATAGGATGCCAAAAGGTATTGAACAAAAGATGATTGAAAATTTTAATTCAAGAAATTACAATTTCTAAGAGCAGTGTAGTTTGTTTGAAACATCTCTTCCTTTCAAGTAGAAGATAGCCAAATTAGTTTGTCCATGTCAATGTCCTAGCGTCTCTTGTTTCTACAAGCCCTAGCGTCTCTTGTTTCTACAACCCTAATGTCTGAGAAAACTTAACTCCCGAGTCCCTGACTATATCCCCTTTATTCTGTCAAGAGCAAAATTATCCTTTAACATCACGTGGGCATCACGTGCTAAATGGCCTCCAAACTTTGTTTGCTCTCCTATGGACCTAAGTGTGAGTTTTTAATTTTATGAGTAATAAGTTCTAATACCCCAATACTACAGGAGATCTGAGTGTAATTAATTTATTTAATTAGATTTAGGGTTTTTATATTAATTTAGAATGATTATTAAATGTTAATGCGTGAATTTGGTGATTATAGGTTGAAACTTAAACACAGTGCAACCGAGGCTAGAACGAGTTGGTCGTTGACTGTAGTTCAGAATTCACAACAAGTCAGATATGAATTAGAGAGTTAACTATGCATATGGAAGTTAATATATTTCCATAAGAACTCTTATTTATCTCTCTGTGTGGCTAGATATGTTGCTTTACGTGAAGGCAATTCTCCTGCAGACTTTATAGCGAGAGGCGACTCTATGGAGAAATCTCAGGACTTTGACATGGACATTTTACCTGCAGAATTGTTTAAGCTTGTATAAAAGATGTTCACGGCTGTATGAAAGGAGCCACCAAGCCCTAGCGTCTCTTGTTTCTACAACCCTAATGCCTGAGAAAACTTAACTCCCGAGTCCCCCACTATCTCTCCTTTATGCTGTCAAGTCCCCCACTATCTCTCCTTTATTCTGTCAAGATCAAAATTATCCTTTAACATCACGTGGGCCTCACGTACTAAATGGCCTCCAAACTTTGTTTGCTCTCCTAAGGACCTAAGTGTGAGTTTTTAATTTTATGAGTAATAAGTTCTAATACCCCAATACTATAGGAGATCTAAGTGTAATTAATTTATTTAATTAGATTTAGGGTTTTTATATTAATTTAGCGTGATTATTAAATGTTAATGTGTGAATTTGGTGATTATAGGTTGAAACTTAAACACAGTGCAGCTAAGGCTAGAACGAGTTGGTCGTTGACTGCAGTTCAGAATTCACAACAAGTCAGATATGAATTAGAGAGTTAACTATGCATATGGAAGTTAATATATTTCCATAAGAACTCTTATTTATCTATTGTAATTGTAGATTTTTGCAACCCGTAATGAGCATTACAAGTGAGTGCAAGATAGGGGCACGACATCAAGTTTTGTCATCTTAGTTGCAAAATTTGATAGTGAGGGTCGAAATAAGAAGAGAAGGATTTGGTTTGATTGTGAAAGGGGATGGACATCCAAGATTAAGGAAATAAGGGAGAATATTTTAGAAATCTCTCTGTCCGAATTATCAGCCCAAATAGAATATATAGTCCTGGGTGATAGTTCGGACAGAGTATACTCTGTCCGGACTGTCAACCCGAATAAAGAGTTTTTATAAATTTTGAAAACTTTGGCCTCACTGTCTGGGGTGCACACCCTGTAACACCCCAAAATTTCCATGCTTATTAAATTATAAATTATCAAGATTAAAAATTTCTTTCTATACACCTTCAAATTTAATTAAGTTTTTAAAGGCACCCCTTTGGCATTTAGTGGTGATGAGTTGTCAGAGGAGAGTGAGAGGTGGCACTCTAGTTGGACACTTGTCATACATGCAAGAAGCTTTAGGACTGGGCTAGAGGACAAGGTTACCAAAATACTCTTAGGCATATATAACCTCATTCTCTCTAGAGAAATATTGTCAAAGAACAAAACAAAATCAACTTCCTCTCTCTAACCTTAGTTATTCTGGTTCGCTGGAAAGAAAGAAAGGAAGGGAGAAAAGAGAAAGGTAAGGAGTAAAGAGATTTGCTGAATCTAAGGAGATTGAAGAGAAATTTGAGACAAGTAACAACTTATTCTTGTTCTCTTTTTGAGTCGTATTTGAGTACAAGTAACATGTATGCTCTTTCTTGAAAATTATTTGATTTGTATTGTGAGAACATAATTCTTTTATGGATTTGGTGTAAGTAGCATCTTGTTATTGTTCTCTCTTTAAATCGTATTTGAGTACAAGTAACATACATATTCTTTCTTGGGAGTTATTTGATTTGTATTATGAGTACATGATTCCTTTTTCTTTATGGATAATTTTACATCATTTTGGATCTGCATACTTAGAAAATTCGCGGACTGCATACTTAGCAGATTCGCAGACTGCACACTTAGTCTGATTTGTGGATTTACTGACTTAGCCAGATTCGCGGATTTACCTACTTAACCTGATTCGCGGACTGCACACTTAGCAGATTCGCAGACTGCACACTTAGTCAGATTCGCGGATTTACATACTTAGCCAGATTCGCGGATTTACATACTTAGCCTGATTCGCGGATTTACCTACTTAGCCAGATTCGTGGATTTACATACTTAGCCAGATTCGCGGATTTATATACTTAGTCATTTTATGATAACATGACATGTGAATACCAACATGACACATGAAGACAAGATTATTCATGAGAACAAGTTCTAGTATCTTTATTACTTGACATGAAATATTCTTATGATAATGAAGGCAAGATTATTCTTGAGAACAAGTTCTAGTATCTTTATTACTTGACATGAAATATTCTTATGATACATGAAAGTAAGATTATTCATGAGAATAAGTTCTAGTATCTTTATTACTTGACATGAAATATTCTTATAATACATGAAGGCAAGATTATTTGTGAGAACAAGTTCTAGTATCTTTATTACGTGACATGAAGTATTCTTATGATACATGTGTACATGATCCCAAATCTTGATTCTTGAACTCTTGATTCTTGTGAAAATGATATGTACATAATTTGACATGAAAGGCCACGCATTTCATTTAATTCACGTATATCATATGCATTACTAACATGGGCAAAACTACATGATGGATAGATAAGTACCGTATTATACAAGAGTCTTGTTGGCCAACTTCTTGATTAGATGCTGAGGGACTTTTACTAGCAGCATCGGGTGGTACTGAGCCACCATCTGATACATGAGTCACCATATGGGTGATGCCCGTTACTTGTTTCATTGAACGGGATCTGACTTGTAAGCACCTAGCAGTGTGTCATGGTTTAGCGCCATAAATTTGAGACCGGGTCCGAGTATGCACGGACACTTATATAATATGAGAAACTGCGCGCTATCTTATCCATCATTGAGTTCCAATTCCAACACTAACATGATATAGACTTGTTTTCTTATTTTACATGAATTTTGTAGATGACTTACATAATTCTTATTACATACAACATGATTGACACTTATCTCCTTACCTACATACTAATGGGGACTTCACATAGACTTGTCACCTTTACATGATTTGTGTCCGCTATTTGCATAAATAATATTGCTTAATTCATTTTCAATATTCTCATGATATGTTTTGTGCCAACGCAATTTATTTGTATATTCTTTTATTTATTTTTGTATTATGATAGTACACATGTTTATGCTCTTGTATTACTTGCTGGGTTTAATCCCCTGGATTTTCTTAAGCCCAGTTCATAGAAGTAGAGAAGGGGAGATCGGTCCAAACAACGATCCTTACTTTACCAACCACATCGAGTAGAAGATATCAGTACAATACTATTTGGACATTTCGCACTTCTTATTCCTGTTTCCTTTTGCTGGGCACTGCTTCAACTCTGTAGTATTTAACTCTTTTGTGTAAATATTTAAAGCAGTATGCCATTTTATGTAATCAACTCTTTGTATATATGAAATCTTTTCAAATTCAAACATGTTTATTCATCTTGATATGACAGTAGTTACGGTTATTCCAAGATCCTGCGACTGTTGGGTTATTTATAGTATTGAAGCAGCGTCCCCTGTTTTGAGAAAAAAATAAAAAGGTAAAGCCGAAGAATTGGGGGCGTTACAGTTTGGTATCAGAGACTAGGTTTAGGTGGGAGACCATATGACTACTGCTACATGAAAATATATTTAAGATACACTCTTGACACTTCTTCCTTATCTTTGATATCCATAAGAT
The DNA here is from genome assembly GCA_036321105.1 of Dracaena cambodiana. Lineage (NCBI taxonomy): Eukaryota > Viridiplantae > Streptophyta > Magnoliopsida > Asparagales > Asparagaceae > Dracaena > Dracaena cambodiana. The sequence goes on from JAYEPQ010000019.1 coordinate 22,236,971, forward strand.
CTAGTATCGTGCCTATTCTATTGTTTCTAATTTATTTGGAATATCTATCTTGAAACTCCATCTGATTAATTTTTCTTGGTCCGTCACAGAATAATGACGATCCAATCTTCTACTAGTGCAAGCCCAAATCCAACTGGTGAAGAGTCTGAGCTGAGAAATATGGTACAAAGGGTAGCACAAACACAACAAACCATAATAATGATATTAGAAAGGATATTGCAGTACCAAGAACAAGAGAGAATCAAAATGGTGAACCTTTTTAAGGTGGCGAATAAGAGGTCAGTGGCATTTAAGGGATCTTATAGGAAAGGAGCAAACCCATCGGCCAGGAAATTTGATGACACACCAGCAAAGAAGCAGGTGATGTCGAGTCGAGGTCTAGTAATCTGTAATTATTGTCATAAACCAGGACATATCCAGAAAATGTGTAGAAGAGCTCAAGGGTTGTGTCTGGTGTGCAGATCCACTAGTCATCAGTTGAGAGATTTCCCAAAAACTCAACAGTCGGCAAAAGCTAAGGTCCCATTTCAGTCAAAGGACAGACCAATAAACATATCAACCCAAAAAGTTTTAGGACCAGATCAAAAAGGGCCTTTGGAAACCGAAAAACAAACTCATGCCAGCGCCCAAGGAGGAACAGAATGGAGGAAATGGCAAGTTAAGTTGATGAATGTGGAGGAAGTTCAAACCATTGGATGAGTCATGACAGGTATGATTTTAGTTGGCAATATACCGACCACTGTTTTATTTGATTCCGGAACATCACACTGTTTTATCACTAGCATATTTGTTTCCAGCAATTTTATTGATTTTACTATCTTACCTGCGAGGTGGGACATTAAGACCGAGAATGGTAGTATTATAACCAATAAAGAGTATAGATTGTGTTCCTTGGTTATTAATGAATTTTGTTCCAATTTATTAGTTATTAGTGGAGGATAATATGATGTTATTTTAGGCATGGATTTGTTGAGCACCTTCCATACAGTAATAAGTTGTAGAAGAAAAAATGATTTCAGTAGTGTCAGAATTCTTAAATATATTTCCTGAAGAGATATCTGAATTACCACTAGTAAGAGCTGTAAAATTCACTATTGATATTAGTCCTGGAGCTAAATTAGTTTGTAAACCCTTTATCAAATGGAAATCATGGAATTATAAGAAGTTAAGAGGTAAGTTGATGAGTTGTTGAAATTAGGTTTTGTAAAATCTAGTGTTTCGCCTTAGGGAGCTCTAGTATTATTAACAGAAAAGAAAAATGGGAGTCAAAGAATGTGTTTAAACTATTGAGGTTTGAATGCAGTAATGATCAAGAATAAATATCCTTTACCAAGTATTACTGATCTGTTTGATCAACTGGAAGGAGTAGAGATATTTTCGAGGATAAATTTTCGTTCAGGATTCCATCAAATTAGAGTCCGAATAGAAGATATTCTAAAAACTGCATTTAGAACAAGACATGGTCATTATGAGTACTTGTGATGCCGTTTAGGGTAACTAATGCTCCAGCAGTATTTCTAAATTTGATGAACTATATTTTTGCTCGATATTTAGACAAATTTATGATGTTGTTTATTGACGATACATTGATCTACTCCATGAATAGAGAGGAGCAAGTTAAATATTTGAGCATAGTTTTACAAACTCTAAAGGAACAAAAGATATATGGAAAACTCAGCACATGTGAATTTTTATTGAATAAGATTACTTTTTTTGGGCCATATAATATCTGAAGATAGTGTAATCAGCTGATCTTAAAATGATAGAGGTTGAGATGGCTTAGTCTGTATCAAAAATCAGTATTAGAAATTCAAAAATTTCAAGAGATGACTGGGTATTACATAAGGTTTCTACAAAATTTTACAAAAATCATATCTCCTTTGGCTAAACTACAAGGAAAGGTGTAGAATATGTCAAAATAGAGGAATGCAATAAGACATTTGAAGAATTAAGATGGAGGCTGACAACAGTGTCAGTGCTAGTAATTCTGGACAATACTGGTGTAGTGATTTCTCAAGCTAGGGATTATGATATATGTTGGTACAGAATGGAAAAATAATTGAATTTAGATTTTGCCCTTAAGTTTTCAGAGAAAAGTAAAAAAAAATGATTTCATACTTGTGTTTCTTTTAGAAGATTGGGGAGACTAAATATAAGAAACATGACCTTGAGTATGCAGTTCTAAAGGGAAGAAGAATGATTAAGAATAATTGGTATTGGTAGACTTGACGGAGTAAATATAGTTGATGAAATTAAATAGGCAAGCGAACTAGAAGATTTGGAACAATTCACGGAAAAGTAAATTGCAAGAATACAAAGAGATCTTAGAAGGCTAAGAATTAGTCGATTGAAAGTAATTGATAAAAAGTTGATGATAAATTATAATTAAAGAAGACAAATTTTGATAAGTCAGAACATGACCATATATCTTGGTACTCAAATTAAAACTTATCTTTCAAAACAATTGTCTTATTCTATTACTTTTATTGATTAATCCCATTTGACATTTTAAATCTTCCATCTGCACTTTATTCCAATGTAGTTCATGTTTTCAATTTTTTGTATAGCACAAGTCTTATCGAGGCAGCGAGGCAATTGTAGAGATTTATTCTATGGCGCCAGCAATTGTAGTCACTTGATAGGACAATATTGTGTAATTGAAATATTGTAACTAACCATGAACTCATTTCCAATCTTGTATTTTTACCATTCGCTACTTCATTACATCGACATTGTAAAAATTGAGGTTCATTTTCTCTTCTAGTGTTTGTCACAACAAGGTAATAGGACCACATAAGTTGACTTTATAAAGATTTTTATCACTTGTATCTTTCCCATTGCTTAATCAGGATGGCGTGGCACGCTGAATTAGTAGCAGTTATTTTTTATTAAACTTTATTTTGCATTTATATTCTTTTACCCAAATTAAAAGAAAAATTGAGAACAAATTGGAAATCTTGTCTATCCAATATTATTCCTATCAAATACATAAATTATTCATCGTGTATTTTGTGTATCATAGATAAGGAGACGCTTAGGTGAAAGTCCAGAATAGTAACTATTCTAATATGGGATGCACGATCACTAAGGGACTCTACTCGAGAACTTGAGTACGACGTTGGACTATTTTCATGATCAGGCATGTTACTTGAATATATTTTTACATGACAACAAGTACTTATGTACACTGACATAGTTTTAAATTGGAATTTCGAGGACAAAATTCTTTTGTTAGGTGGGTAGGATGTAACACCCCAAAATTTTCATGCTTATTAAATTATAAATTATTAAGATTAAAAATTTCTTTCTATACACCTTCAAATTTAATTAAGTTTCTAAAAGCACCCCTTTGGCATTTAGTAGTGATGAGTTGTCAGAGGAGAGTGAGAGGTGGCATTCTAGTTGGACACTTGTCATACATGCAAGAAGTTTTAGGATTAGTCTAGAGGACAAGATTACCAAAATGCCCTTAAGCATATATAATCTCATTCTCTCTAGAGAAATATTGTCAAAGAACAAAACAAAATCACCTTCCTCTCTCTAACCTTAGTTATTCTGGTTCGCTGGAAAGAAAGAAAGGAAGGGAGAAAAGAGAAAAGCAAGAAGTAAAGATATTTGCTGAATCTAAGGAGATTGAAGAGGAATTTGAGGCAAGTAACACCTTATTTTTGTTCTCTCTTTAAGTCGTATTTGAGTACAAGTAACATGTATGCTCTTTCTTGAAAATTATTTGATTTGTATTGTGAGAACATAATTCTTTTATGGATTTAGTGTAAGTAGCATCTTGTTATTGTTCTCTCTTTAAATCGTATTTGAGTACAAGTCTTTCTTGGGAGTTATTTGATTTGTATTATGAGTACATGATTCCTTTTTCTTTATGGATAATTTTACATCATTTTGGATCTGCATACTTAGAAAATTCGCGGACTACATACTTAGCAGATTCGCAGACTGCACACTTAGTCTGATTTGCGGATTTACAGACTTAGCCAGATTTGCAGATTTACCTCTTAGCCTGATTCGCGGACTGCACACTTAGCAGATTTGCAGACTGCACACTTAGTCAGATTTGCGGATTTACATCTTAGCCAGATTTGTGAATTTACATACTTAGCCTGATTCGCAGATTTACATACTTAGCCTGATTCGCAGATTTACATACTTAGCTAGATTCGCGGATTTACCTACTTAGCTGATTCGCGGATTTACAGATTTGGCCAGATTCGCAGATTTACATACTTTGCCAAATTTGCGGATTTACATACTTAGCCAGATTCGCGGATTTACATACTTAGTCATTTTAAGATAACAAGACATGTAAATACCAACATGATAAATGAAGACAAGATTATTTATGAGAACAAATTCTAGTATCTTTATTACTTGACATGAAATATTCTTATGATACATGAAGGCAAGATTATTTATGAGAACAAGTTCTAGTATCTTTATTACTTGACATGAAATATTCTTATGATACATGAAGGCAAGATTATTCATGAGAACAAGTTCTAGTATCTTTATTACTTGATATGAAATATTTTTATGATACATGAAGGCAAGATTATTCATGAGAACAAGTTCTAGTATTTTTATTACGTGACATGAAGTATTCTTATGATACATGTGTACATGATCTCAAATCTTGATTCCTGAACTCTTGATTCTTGTGAAAATGATATGTACATAATTTGACATGAAAGGCCATGCATTTCCTTTAATTCACGTATATCGTATGCATTACTAACATAGAAAAAACTACATGATGGATAGATAAGTACCGTATTATATAAGGATCTTATTGGTCAATTTCTTGATTAGGTACTGAGGGCCTTTTACTAGCTGTTCGCCGCAAAAATTTCTTTGCTTCCTCCCATTGAATACAACTTAGATTACAATGAAAGTAAACAAGATGAAAAAAAGAACAAACGAGAGGATTTTATATGTTTCAATCTCTCTCTTTTACAATATGTTGTGGGATCTGTGGCGATGGGATCTGTCAAGCAGCTCATTTGGACGATCGAACGTCGAACTCTTCTCTTTTGAAGATATCGGCCGACTGTAGATGATCTTCTCTGGTCTTTTCCGAACTCAAGGCTCTGTGCGTAACTTGAATTCTCTAAGATGCCGAAAAGAAGATGATCAGCAAAGACTTCAAGGCTCTCTCGCATACTTGAATTGCCAAAGGATCAAAAAGAAGACTTCAGACACTAAAAAGAAGACCCAAAAGAGAGGACCATCACCAAAGGCTTCAAGGCTCTCTCGCGTACTTGAATTGCCAAAGGATAAAAAAGATTGAAGAAAGATGATCATTAATTGATTGATCTATTCTTGATTGATGATCTCTAAAGTCTCCTCAAAGAGGGTATTTATAGACTTTAGTGGTTATGAGAGTTCCCATAGGAATAGGAATAAAGATTTCTATAGGAATAAGAAAAAAAGGTTTTTTATATTCATCAAGGATTCTAATCAAATATTTAATATTGATTTAAATCTCTTGATTTGAAATTCTGATTGGACTCAATTTGGGTATTTAGATAAGATCAAATCTCAATCTCAATCAATTTAGGATACTGATTGGACTCAATTTGGGTATTTGGATAAGATCAAATTATAATCTCAATCAATTTGAGATTATGGTTATCTGCTCATGCGGAGATAATCTCATCAAAACGCGGAGCTAAGAAACCAGAACGCGGAGCTAACGCGGAGCTATTAAACATCTCCGCGTTTTACTCAAACGCTAGGCAAAAATAGCCAAACACGGAGCTACTGAGTTAGCTCCGCGGTCTGTTGTGGAAAATCCTTTTTACTTAGAAATTTTCACTGCCAACACTAGCAATACTGGTGGTACTGAGCCACCATCTGATACATGAGTCACCATATGGGTGATGCCCGTTACTTGTTTCATTGAACGGGATCTGACTTGTAAGCACCTAGCGGTGTGCCATGGTTCAGCGCCATGAATTTGAGGTCGGGTCCCGGATATACACGGGCACTTGTATAATATGAGAAATTGGCACTATTTTATCCATCATTGAGTTCCAATTCCAACACTAACATGATATAGACTTGTTTTCTTATTTTACATGAATTTTGTGGATGACTTACATAGTTCTTGTTATATGCAACATGATTGACACTTATCTCCTTACCTACATACTAATGGGGACTTCACATAGACTTACCATTTTTACATGATTTGTATCCGCTATTTGCATAAATAATCTTGCTTAATTCATTTTCAGTATTCTCATGATATGTTTTGTGCCAACGCAATTTATTTGTATATTCTTTTATTTATTTTTGTACTATGATAGTATACATGTTTATGCTCCTGTGTTACTTGTTGGGTTTAATCCTTTGGATTTTCTTACGCCCAGATCATAGAAGTAGAGAAGGGGAGATCGGTCCAAACAACGATCCTTACTTTACCAACCAGATCGAGTAGAAAATATTAGTACAATACTATTTGGGCACTTCGCACTTCTTATTCCTATTTCCTTTTGCTGGGCACTGCTTCAACTCTGAAGTATTTAACTCTTTTGTGTAAATATTTAAAGCAGTGTGCCATTTTATATAATCAACTCTCTGTATATATGAAATCCTTTCAAATTCAGACATGTTTGTTCATTTTGATATTGCAGTAGTTACGGTTATTCCAAAATCCTACGACTGTTGGGTTATTTATAGTATTTATAAGCAGCGTCCTCTGTTTTGAGAAAAAAATAAAAAGGTAGAGCCGAAGAATTGGGGGCGTTACACACCCCAAACAATGTTGATACTGTCCGGATGTGCACCCCAGACGAGCAATTTTATATTCGGATTGTTACCCCAGACATTGTTATTTTCAAAGGGGAATTCTCCTAAAATAAAATCTGACAAAAAGATTATTTTAAGATGAATATAGCACATAAAAGCCACAGTTACAATATTATTAAAACAGAATATAAATTCGAATGACAATGTGAATTCAAGTTTTACTTATAAAATATTTAAATGAAATAAGGATCCAAATGACAATATGCATTCAAACCATAATTACAAAAAATATTAAAACAACACTTTTTATACAAATTATCAATTCCATATCAATATTTTTGACCAACATAATCTAAAAATAACGTAGCCTTTAAGTACAGATCCTTCAAATTATAACTCTAGTCCTAATGAATGAGTTGGCTGCTCACTTGCAATACAAACATCCATTCCTTCCGTAAGACCAACAGATTTTCCTATAATTGACAGTCCAAGGAGATAGGCGATATCATCAAGGGTGATCGTCATCTCTCCAAACGGCATGTGGAAAGTATTATCCTCTGGATGTCACCGCTCGACAAATGTCATTATCTCGATGTTGTGATATTTTGATAAGAACATAATACCAGCAGATATAGATCAGTTGCATGAAACGAGTATTTGGTTGTCTCAATTTTAGGGGCATGCATTTATTTTCTTCAGGTGGCTAATTCACTGCAATGGATCTTGCTCCTGAATTGGTAACAAAGTCGGATACTTTAGTTATATACCTACATATTTAAGTTGAACAAAAAGTTGTTACGCCTTACCTCATTTTGAGATATAAAATACGTAACGTGTGTCCTGAAACTCTTATGGAATGTTAAATAGATCAGTCCTCCCCTAATCGACTACACTTTCTCTTATTTTAAGTCTGGTTCATCAATGTTCACTCTTTTTTGCGATGAACCTTAATACATGAGTAGAGGAGGGGTCTTCATATTGACATCAGCTTGCACAACTGGATGATCCCAAATTTCAGATATGCTTGGATTGGCCGGTGGTAGTATTGTCATTTTCTTCCTCCTATTCGACGTTGTCGATCAAATGCGGGATGATTACACCAGATCCATTTGTAAATTATAAAAATTTATATTTAGATATCAAAATTTAAAATAATTCACCGTGACACATCACCATATTCTAATTAAATGTATATATCAAAATTTGTGATTTATCTAAATATAACTGTCATATATCTAGATTTTATATGTTTCCCCACATAATATCAATATTAATATAAACTTGCAATTAATTTAAAATTTGTGCTTTCTCTAGGGAATTCGTATTCTTTCAAATCCACCAGCCATTTTCTGCATACAATTCATGTCAATCTTATAAACGCTAAAAACTAGCAATTACTATGAACATTATAAATTTTACTCAACTATAACACAATTTGGCCACCATTTCTCGATAATCAAATGGAAAATATTAAAATCAATTTAATCTCCACTTATCTAAACATAGCCTAATGAAACTTCATTTTTCAATTTTTACTTAAAGGGGAATAATTAAAATAAACACAAAAAACTTCTGTAGGGTTTCAATTTTTACCTCCTATCTTCAATCTTTTTAGCATTTCTTGGACGTGAGCAGGCGGAGGGCTAGTTGGGACTGGAGGCACGGAGCATGGGCGGAGACCTGACTGGGACCAGTGGCGCGGTGGGCAGTAGTGGAGCATATCAGAAGCCACTTTAAGACTCGAATGAGAGGACCGTGCATGGGTTGTGAGTTATGTGAGAGAAGTTAGGAGAAAATGACTATTTGAAGAGAAGTGGTGTGCTCACTAAGAAGAACTCTCTCTTTCCAAAGAGAGGGTGTCCTAACTAAGAAAAGTTGGCTCACTAAGATAAGTGGTGTGCTCCTTTAGAAACTCCCAATTATTTTGGGGCCGAGTTTTACAGTTTCACCATCAAAATTTTGTGTTTTAATAAACTTAATATTGGAAATATCTACCGTCTTTGGACATTTTATCAATTATGCTTAGGTGTGTTTCTTTTGAAAGAAAATGGAAGAAATAAAAAGAAAGAGAAAGGAAAAGAGAAAAGAAAAGAATAAAAAGAGATAGAAGTTGATTTTTTTTCTTGATGTTTAGTTAGTAAGGAAACAAATTTTTTTCTTAAAAATTCTCTCAAAGCGAACAATAGAAACATTTTCTTTCTAATTTTCTTTTCTTTTCCTTCATTTTCTCTCAAACCAAACGTAGCCTTAAAGGAGTTTTTGTTTTTACCAGATTCCTTTCTCCCATTTTCAGTTTTGGTCCTCTTTTTCAATATAAATTACATCTAAACTTAAACGAATCATAATGCTCAAAACAAGATTAGACCTATGTTCACATAAAAAATAAATTAATCAGATGCATCCGTTGTATCTTTTTATTAGAAAAGTAGTTGGTCCGGTCTAAGGCAAAAGCCTGTCAGGCCACTTGTCTAAGTAAAAATGACACCAAAGCCATAAAATCAATATGTGATTATCCTTATCAAGAGATGGAGGCAAACTAAAACTATCCATCTATATCCAATCGCAACAAATCAACTTTATATCACTATCTTAGACTATGTTGGAGATTAGTTTTGAAGTGATGTGTTATAAAGTGTTTTTCACTTTTTAAAATTCAATTCTTTACATCTTAGTAGTGATGATGAAGTCAATTATATTATATTTTAATGAAAGAAAAAGTTTTCGAGGTGCGTTATTCTTTAAAAAAGAAAAACGAGTTACCTTTACTAATATGAAATATTTATATTAGGAAATAGTTATGATTAATATTTGTCTTTTATTTAAACGGAAAAGATATTTTCTATTTTCAATGGAATATTTTGATTTCATATTTTCGCATGTCAATTCTACAATTTTTACAGTAAAAATATCTTCTCTTCTTTTTTTCCATTGATTTGCAAATACCAAACCCAAACAATTAAAATAATCCACCTGAGAGACACTGTTGTTATACTCTATGTGTCTCATAGGGTCATAAATATTATATCTTTTTAAGTTTATGCTAATCCTCAAGTTTTCATAATAGCTATTAATTTCTTTGTTGCCAAAAGATTGTGTTGTTGATGCGATGCGACAATCTAGGAATTTTTTTCTCTATTAGGTGTAAAGCAGTGGAAAACTAAATTTGTGACCTTGATTCTTAAAGTTGATAATCCGACTTTGTGATGACTACCACCTGATTAGACTATGTAATTTTTTATATAAGTTGATTGTTAAGATTGTTATTGAGTGCCTTAAGAATTCCTTGCCAAAGTTGATCTCTTAGAAACATGGTACTTTGGGTACAAGAAAGTTTATATTATACATCTTACTCAGCTCATAGTGGGAGGTTCATGGGCCTAAAAGTGAATATGAAAAGGGCTTACAACCGCATGAACAAAAGCTTTATTGAATTGGTATTAAAGAAATTTGGTTTTAATAGAGATTTGGATCATAGGTTGTATTTGCGATCATTCTTTTTTTATCCTTATCAGCGGATCTCCAGTGGAGTAGTTTTCAATTACTATAGGGTTACACCAGGGATGCACACTTATCACCCTACTTATTTATATTAGCTTCATAAGTCTTATTCGGGGTGTTAAAGAATGACTAGAGTATGGACTGATTAATAAGAGCAACTGCTTATGGTGCAGGCGAATCTGTAACACATTTTCTATTTGCTGATAGTTGTTTTATTGTGGCACATGCCACATTGAAAGAAGCCAAGTTACTAAAGGATATTTATGAAGGTATTGTGAATCTAGTGGTTAAGCTATTAATTTTAATAAATTTGTTGTCTACTTTGTTAACGGGGTTGATACCATGTGGGTACTATGCTATTAAAATACCATTGTGTTTTTGTGGGGGAGAAGAGAATCTGGTAAGAATTTAGTGAGCTGCTCTCCATGATTTGTGCTAAGTTGAGCGGGTGAAAATGTGAATTACTGTCATTGGTCACAACAAATATACTGCTTAAATTGATCCTTACAGCCATACCAAAATTTATACTTGCTAACATTTGGGTTCGTAAGTCTGTTCTAGATGTTTTGATAAGTAATTCTATCTTTTTTTTGTGAGCTAAGATTGCTAGATTTTGAGATATGCCTCTAATTTTATGGAACGGAATTTATAGGTCACATAAGGATAAGAAGTTTGGTAATTTATAAATTAGATGCTGTTAGAGCATATCTTACTAAGCTCCTAGTGAAATATTTTGATGGGTCTAGATCAATGTGGTTGAGAATGATTAAATTTAAGTATAAAATCTCTTTTTCTGTATAACCAGCAAAAGAGAAAAAAATTCTTCATAGGTATGACATGTTATCTTGAGTACTTCAACGACCTTGAAAGAGGGTTGACATTGGTTGTTAGCGAGTGGAAAGCCTGTCAATGTCTTGAAAGACCTGTGGTTCTCTATATTCCCACTTTCAAAGGATGCTTCATAGTTTGATGTTGTTCAAGTCAATCTAGATAGTACAATTAACACTCTCATCCTGCAATATTGTACATGGGATAGAGGTTTATTGGAACAATTTTTCTACTCATCTATCATGTCATATATTTCTTCTATCCCAATTCTTCTATAGGTCAACATGGACTTGATTATATGGGTGACATGTCTTTTACAGGGTCTCTGTGTTTCAATTATATATAAATATTTTAGCTAGTCTGATCTTCGCATTAATTTACAGTGGGTGTGAAGGTCGGTTGTGGTGTGAGTCAAATCTGGACAAGGAATATTATAATGGGAAGTGCGCTTACTAGATCTTTTTGTTATAGCTGTGATATTCCAGTTATCGCTATGTGTCTAAGATATCATAGAGTAGAGATTTGTTAGACTATTTAATCTTATTTTGCCCTTTTTGAGGAGGTTTGGGTGTGTGTTGGTAGGGACTTGAATTTATATTTTCCTAGAGTCTTGTGGGAGGATTTGCTGGCTACACTATATGGAGTCCTAGTGTACCCATATTATGGAAGTTTATTCAGACAATTCTTATATATACTAGTTTGGAGATCTGGAAGGATAGAAACTTGATGGTATCTGATTCAAAACCCTTATGCTCTGAGAATATTTCTGGTTTAACAGTTGTTTTGGCCAAGGAAATTTGGATATATGGGGATCTGACCATTCCTCTATCTTTGCTGCCCTATGGAGTTCTTAGGGGCTTATAGGACTTGTTCCCAAGCCCTCGGTGGGTAAGTGGGTATCGTGAAGTCTACTATCCAAGGGTTTGTTTAAATTTAATGTTGATGGTTCTGTGTAAGGCATTAAAGCCAAGGTCAGGTTTGTAATAAGAAATGATATAGGTGCGTTGATGCTAGTAGTATACCGATCACCAGTGATTTAGTATCGGAAGCTAAAATTTGGGAATTGTGGGGGGGAAATTGCTCGGGTGGTGGATAATATCCCTAGATAATGACTTGTGTTGGAAGGTGGTATTCAGGGTATCCTCACTCTATTATATAGATAGTCAGTATCGCTCCTTACTCTCTCCTTCATGATACTTGCAAACTAGATGGTTATTTTCATAAAGTTTGTGTATTTCTCATATATGGAGAGAAGGTAATATGTATGTTGATTTTATTGCTAGTGAAAAATCCCCATTGGATGCAAATGTTATTTTGCTCAACAAGTTTCCTCAACGACTTATGGAAGCCGTAATGAAGGATATATATGGCTTTTGCTATGAGTGAATGTAGTCGTTATGGTTAAATTACTTAGAAAAATAAACTGTGCTGTTGACTATTTACTATGGAAAGTGAGGAAACAAAGAACTATTAGCTAGAGTGAATTTCCAGATCTCAGTGTTCACAACCAGCATATCAATGGGGCGAGCTTTGTTATTCAAGGTTAAAAAGGGAGAATACTACTAGCTAGAAGTTTTGCTTACAGAAGGATCTCAACATCCTTTGACAGAAAGGAGCATGGGAAGGGGTTTAATATGCAGTTTTCAAATGCTAATGAACTAATTTTTTGTCGGAGGGCGACGTGGTTAAAGTCATCACATTGACTAAGGAGTAGGAATGGTAATGGAAGCGTTAATGTTTCAATTTTTATTATGCTCTCAATTGACTTTTGAATTAAAAATGAAAACTTCAATTTTTTAATTCAAAATTTATATAGAACGAGTCAAAACTTGACTTATAAACATATCCATTATCATTCCTACTAAGGAGTGCTAAGGCTTCTGGGTGTGATCGAAAGATCAGAGACGATATTCATTCCAGGATGAGTCATTTTGCTCCAGCTTGCTTGGACACTTCGACTGAGCTTAAGATGCATAAATTACTTAGTATTGTATATATAGGCTGAGAACAAAAACAAGTGTCATTGTTAGACTTGCTTCCAAGACTTCGAATCTCATCCTAACGCGATATAAGAAGACATTCGGAGGGCGGGAACCATGAAGGGGTGCCCTTAGTAATTGGGGGTGCCCTCACAAGCACTTGTCTGCCAGACCTGCGCCAACTTGTTTACGCATGGAATTTACATAAAAGAAGAAAACGAAGAAAAAGAGAAGGAGAAGGGAAAAGGAAAAAGAAAGAGTGAAGCCCTGCTCAAATCTATGGTGTCCAATCTCGGCCGCTTGATCCGCCGCCCACTGGCTGTATGAGCTTTGATCCTTCTCCTTGCTTCCTCTTTAATCTCTTGTTCCAATATTATGCCTGCGATTCGAATAATGTCATATGGTTTTGTTTTCACTCGATTTGATTTAGTCTTAAAACGGTTAGGGCATCAATGAAAGTGATCTGAAATCAGTGACAAGCCCTTAAAAATTCGATTTTGGAAGAGGGAGACAGTATATGAGTTTGATGTGGTTAGATAGCTGGTGAAGGTTTTGTTTTTGTTTTTGTTTTTTTTGTTTTTATTTTTTTTATTTTTATATTTAAGAAAAATTTCTTGATGGAATTGCTCTTAACATTGATGAAGAGGGAAAGGATATTGGCTTTGTGTTCGCTATGCTCCGTGTAAGTAATTAGGGTTAGGTCTTCTTAGTTTACAAGCGAATTTTAGCTGATTTGAGTTGTTGAAGCTTTATATTTAGCTCTCAAGTTGTGGGCTTAATGATTACCACTAGAGTTGTAAGCTTAAAGTAGATTTTAGTCGATATATAACGATTAGCTTGGTATCTGGAAATGCAAAGAGGTAAAATCAACGGTATGCTCAATGAGTTATTATAGTGGCATACAACAGCAATGCACATAAATTACGATTAAGGACCATTTTTTTAGTTCCTTTTTTCTTCTATGATGGTGGAAAAATTAGGGTATTTTTTAGTTTATAAGCCAGTTTGAACAGGCTCGAGGCTTTGAAGCTTTATACTGAGCTGTCAAATTTTAGCCTTAATGATGACCATCTGGTAGGTCATAGCTTGAAATTGAAGCATCCGTATGCAGCTTATAGGCTTTAAAGTAGATTTAATCTACAATACCAAAATTAATCATGTAACTGGAAATAGAAAGAAACAAAGTCAACAGAATGCCAAAGGAGTAATATTGGTGGCATACAATGAGAAAACACATAACCACAGATAATATATATTTTTCTGCCTTCTTCTTCTAGATAATGGAATAACTTTTCTCTTAAACTTCGAGTGGCACTGAGTTTTGCCCCCACCCGACATACCAATTTCTATAAATTTGCATAGTGTTATAGTTTTAAGAGTTGAGCAGTATTTGTAAATTGAAAATTGATGCTTTTCATGGTGGGAAATGTTAATTAGTACTTTGATGGTGGGAAGACATTGATTCCTACGAGTTAGCATTAACCACTGCGCCAACTTAGTGCTCTTAGGGGCTCTTTGGTTGCACAAAAGAGTCGGAAATGGAATTGAGAATTCATTTTCTGTGTGTGATCCACCTCCTTGTCTCTATTTGTTTTGCTGCAGTTTTGCAGCAAATGTTGCATTTTGCAGCAAAAGCTGCAAAATTACAGCAAAATAAACAACAGAAAATAAGGTGGGTCTCACGCAGGAAATGTATTTCCAATTTCATTTCCCAACCATTGTTTCAAATATCGGCCAATAATATGATATCTCGAGTTCTTCCCCTAACCATACGACGTGTATTTTTATATCGTTTATTATTTTGATCCGAAATGGACTGTTATATTAGCTCGAAAGTGCGATATCAGGTGATACTTGGGCCTTGAAATATCACCTGGTAAGTAGTAATTTCTGATATTTTTTTCAATTATGTAAAAAACTTGACCCGATCGGTTATTTCATAAATCTAATGACCTATATGCAAAATTGTAAGATGGGGATACGCATAGTGTATCGTTACTTCTATGTATCATATCGTATATCGTATCGCGTATTATATCGTAAGATACATTGATCAATGTATAATAAATAAGTAATAAGTAAATAATAATATATAATATTTTCGGAAAAAACCGAGGATCTTTCTATTGCCATTGAGAATTAAAAATTGAGATTACAGAAATTTCTCTTTTTTTTTTATTACAACGAAAAGATTTAAAAAAAGAAAAACAGACGAGAGGACTTATAGAACACGTCGCTATCTTTACAGAAGATCATGGGATCGAGGCAGCTATGAGGATTGATCCGTTTCTCGTTGACGATCCGACGTCGAAGGTTGGAGACGATGGAGATTTCTTGAGCTCGTTCTTCTCTTCTGATCTTGGAAGAAGCTCGCACTCTTGCGGGGGAGAGAGATCTAGCCCAAGGTTCCAAAAGTCCTTTTTGAGTCCATCTGAAGAGATATTTATAGGTTTCAGGTTGTTGAAGAGATTTTCTTGTAGATAGAAATAGAATCTTGTTATAATCTTGATGAGATATTTGAATTTCTTTTCGATTAGATTTGATCCAAGATTCGTTGTATTTGGTTCTGATCTTACACCCAAAAATCAATTCAACTCTAATTAGAATTTGATTAGAATTTGTAAAAAAAGCAAGATAGCCCGGGGCGGGGGCCCAAATATGTTGTACGCGATGGAGGCGAGGCTTACTGTGTGCGGGCTGGGCGGCGCTGCACGAGGCGGGCGGCGTTGCCTCGCCTCGTGTGAGGTTGGTAGGCCAGCCTCGCGGGCGAGGCTGAGTTTCCTCATTTTTTTTTTGAGTTTGGATCAATATAGGGTTAATTTTTTTCGTTCTACAAGACCCCTCCAAAGTTTTTAAAATTTTATTTCTTCTGAAAATTTTAAAATATTTTAAATTCTTGTTTAAGGTTGGTGTTCCAATCCTATTCAAGGTTGGTGTCCCAATCCTGAATTGTTTACTTTAGCTCTATTATTTAAGGTGCCCAAGACCTTTTTTTTTCTCTTTATCTTTTTCTCAAGAGTCCAAGAAACCTCCTCATTTTTTGGATTCTCGAAGATTCTTCTCAATTTCTTCAACCTAATGGCTTTTCAATGTTCTTCCTCAAGCCAGATGATCTTTCCGCTCCAACGCCGTTGTTGACTAGAATTTCACTATCAATTCGAGATAAAAGTAGAATATCAAGGCTTTTGGGGGCGTGCGGCCACTGTGCGTTGTGAGGCTAGGTTGGGTTACGCGCACAGCGGGGCCTGGTCAGGCTTGCGCACAACTCAGCAATTTTCTTCAGTTCTTTTTTTTTTTGGATTTTTCTGACTCTTTTCTCTTTTGTTTTTGACAGCCAATTATTCCAACGGTGCGCTCCCTAAGCGCGATTACTTCGGATATCGAGGTGGGCCCGATAATTCCGCTCAGTTTCAGTTTAAAGAATTGGTGCCAATTTTTGCTCCAGACGACTCCAAGGGGCGTGTTGAAAAACTTTCTGAAGGTAGTCAGGCAACTCTCAGGGAGTGGGCTACCGATGCACAGTTAGAAGGGAAAAGTCGCCGTTCCTTTGAGAAACCTAGATTTTTGTTTGGAGATGAAGTTACCGTTTCGGATGAAGTTTTATATGTGAAAGAGTATAAGTGGCTGCAGGAAGTGGAAAGAGTTCGAATGTTTCTTTCAAATATGGCCAAGAATTATCCGCTGGCATATCTCCAAAAATTATCAGTTCTGCGTACTATGAGTTGGCATGTGACCAAAGAGTAGAATGGGGTAGCTGTCGGCAATTTTGGTATTATAAGTGTTTATCAGGATGGCCCCAACAGATCCGTCATTGGCCTTCACCCTGGTAGATTTAATAAGGATCACCCCCTTGGTGAGGTTTCTCGAAGAGCCAATACTTTCTTGAAGAAGTTCTTGTCTAGAAGATGGCAGTATCCATCTCATCATTTCAGGACTCCTGCCTGGATTTATTCAACCGGGAATATGTGATGGAGCAGGATGGTGGGCTTTGTTCTCGTCACGTTTGGGGATATTCTGCGAGAAATTCGCCTCTTTGGCGCTATAAAGAATGTCCAATTTGGCCTCCCGCATAGCGTATATCACTTGTATAGTATACTTGAGATGTTCAATTTATACTCGGGTTCTTTTTTTACTCCGGTGGGAGAACTTAGTTTTGCTCTCCATGAGATATTCGAGGTTTTATTGCTGGCTATGGGCGAAGGGAACGTCGTGGAGCCGCGGGTCGCGCCTGTGCATCCTCTCGAATCTCTTGAATTTCTGTTCGAGGGTACTTCCATTGCAGGGAATATTTTGGGGAAGAGTTCATTATTTGAGACGATACCCATTGGGACTGACGTTGCTACCGCACCTATCATCGACCGTTCTTATGTCGGTATCCTCCTTCAGACTTTGGTGCCTTCATTTGACAGGGTTTTTATTCCCTCCTCTACTCCTCAGTCGCCTTCAGTTGTGCCTCCAACAGTTGTAGAGGGGGCGCCTTTTTCGCCTTTAGCACGGCCGAAAGATTTTAGAAGGATTTCTTGCAGCACTTCACCAGTGGATTTCGCTGGTTGTTGGGTCGCTGCGTGTCTTTGATTCTGACTGGGCAGGACTCCTACGACATGGGTCGCCCGATATTGCTGAATTATGCTAAGAATATCGAGAGGATTTGCGGCCCTGATCGGGCTTCTTTTTATCGGGCATGACTACAGATGCTGGACCAGCATCTGGAGAAATTGAACAATCTGCGGTAGGCCAATATATCTGCTATTGTCGACATTGAAGTTGCCCGAGTTTGTGCTGAATTGGATCTTCTCTAAGATAAGCTGAAGGAGAAAGAAAAGGTATGTGCATGAGAGTTTTAGGACTTAGCCAATGTTCATAGCGGAATTGGTAATGAGTTTGAGCGAGCCGAGCTTGAGATGGAGGTCACACAAAGTACTATCTCCCGTGCTTGTGAGGCTATTGCCATTGCTCAGGCATTTCTCCAGGTCGAAGAGCCGAAGTTTGCCGTGAGGCTCTAATCCACCAGCTAACACAAGTACAACAAGAGGTGGCTTTGCGAGGCAAGGCTTTGGAAGACATCTGTATGGAGGTAGCACAACGTCTTACTGTTGATAAAGATGAGCTACGTCGTCAAGACTTTGCCACTGCTGAAAAAGTTCGTTCCAAGAACCTACGGGAAGCATAAGAGATTAAAAATGCTGACAAATTTTTGATACCTCCTCTCTGTATCTCTCTTTTCTCTTTTTTTTATATACACTTATTTTTCGTATGTAAAGGAATAATATTATCTTTGCTTTTCCATCTTTTTGTGTGATTTTCAATCTTTGCAATATACGGTACAAGGTGATGACATGGATTGAACATTGTGGGGATCTAATTTGGTGAATGGATTCCCATGTGATGAGTGGTTTTGTTTTGGAGATGGTGGATGGGTTCATGGAATATGGAACTTGCTAAGGGTGTGGAGGTGCCCTAACAAGCTGAGCGTTTTGAGTATGATGTGACTCGTTTGGATTGACAAATAGGATCGATGACTCGTTTGACTGACAGACAGAGCTGGTGATTGTTTTCGAATTAAGAGGTGACTCGCTTAACTGACAGACAGAGTCGATGACTCGTTTGGTTGGCAGATAGAGCCGGTGATTATTGGTTGGGATTGAAGATCCATGAGCAGAGGTGTTTGGAAAACGTACATATGGAACTTTGACAGAGGTGTACTGTTAAGCATATCAAGATTGCTTGGCATGTTTAACAGGATACCTCTCCCCTTTGCCTTTTAGACATCGGGTTGTTCCTACCCTCAATATGATAAGACTGGTTGAAAATTTTAGCTTCCTTTTGTCCCTTACTTCAAGGGTGTTGGGCTGTCCGCACATTCTTTCTTAGTATAATAGGTATCTGTTTAATAAATTGTTGGAGTGTGATCGAATGAGGGTCGAAAAATCATAGGCAGAGGTGTTAAGAAAACATACCCATGGGGTCTCGTCAGAGGTGTTAAGAAAACGTACCGAGGAGATCAGGTTAGGGTCAAAAAATCTTGAGTAGAGGTGTTTAGAAAACATATCCATGAGGTCTTGACAGAGGTGTTCAGAAAAGGGGTTTCGACAGAGTTATCTGTTAAACATACCGATGGGGTCTCAGCAGAGGCGTTCAGAAAACGTACTGATGTGACCGGATTAGGGTCGGAAAACTATTAGCAGAGGTGTTCAGAAAACGTACCATATGGTCTTGGCAGAGGTGTTCAAAAAACGTACCAAGAGGTTTCGGCAGAACTGTACTGCTAAACGTACACATGGGGTTTTTGCAGAGGCGCTTAATTGCACTTACCTGGGGTTTGGCGGAGGCGCTTAACCACACACGCCAAGATGGTCGGGTCAGGATCATCGGGTTCGGCAGAGACATCTAATTGCACATGCCTGGGGTTTGGTGGAGGCGTTTAATTACACACGCCAAGATGATTGGGTTATGATCATCAGGAATTTTATCTGTTTAACATGTGATGATTCAAATTTTACTGTCAGAGGTAAGAGCTTAATCTGACAGATTTGTTTGTATTTGGATGAGTTGGTTTAAATCTCGCTATCAGAGGTAAGAGCTTAACATGACATATTTGGTTATTTTGAGACGAGATGTTTTGAGTCTCCTTGTCAGAGTGAAGAGTTTAGCATGATAGATTTAGTTATTTTAAGATGAGATATTTTTAGTCTCGCTATCAGAGACAAGAGCTTAACATGACGGATTTGCGGGATTTTTAGCAAACCCCCAGCTATCAATGGATTTGACATGTCATTACCAATTACCGTTTGCATTGGACTAGCCATGCTATTCTCCTCAGCATGATCAATTGTCGAGCGTTTTGTTTGAGCTTAAATGCCAAACGTTTTCTCTTTCCTATACTTTTGAAGCATTGGGCAATGATGTATCCTTATAGGATAGTATTGCGACAGATTTGTCACGGGATTTTTAACATACCCCAATTATCAACAGATTTGAGATACCTTTATCAATTGTCGTTTGCGTTGGGCTAGTCATACTATTCCCCTTATTATGATGAGTTGTCGAGGGTTTTGTTTAGTCTTAAATGCCAAACGTTCTTTTTTCCCTTTGCTTTTGAAGCATTGGGCAATGATGTATCCTTATAGAATAGTATTGTGACAGATTTGTATAAAATTTTTAGCAAACGCTCAACTATCAATTGATTTGAGGTGCCTTTACCAATCGCTGTTTGCGTTGGGCTAGCCATGCTATTCCCCTCAGCGTGATGAGTTGTCTAGGGCTTTTTTTGTCTTAAATTCCAAACGTTCTCTCTTTTCTTTACCTTTTTGGCATCGGGTTATCTCTATCCCCAGTATGATAGGGTTGGTGAGAAATTTTTGATTCTCTTCCCGTTGCTTTGGATAACATTGGGTGGTTGACTTATTAGCCTTCCCTTCTGTTTTTTTTTTCTTATTTATAGCCGTCATTTTGCTGTCGTTGCATTTGAGGACACCTTCTGTTCAGGTCTTAAGTGGAACACATTTGCATCGATGAGTGTCTGAATTTTATCATTCAGATCATAACAATTCTTGGGTGGGTGCCCAATGTTTTGATGGTAGAGACAATTCTTGGAATCATCTGTCTTTCCAGTTTCTCCTGCCTTCCGATTTTCGAGTAACTTGAGCATCCCTCTTTTATTCAGTGGGTGGAAGAATGTGATTACTTGTTTATCTTTAAAATCATATATCCATTGCGATTTAGAATAATCTCGATTATTTTGTATTTTTTTGTTTGTAGTAGGTCTGATAGTCATTGCTTCCTTTCCTTTAGGATGGGATGACTATAGCTGTGGCTGATTCATGGCCATCCTCCTCTGGGCATAACATTCATTGATATGTCAGATTATATCCTCTGCTTGCTGCCATTTTTTGATTAGATCCTTTCAGGTTTCAGACTCTACTGCTTTCATTTTGACTAATATTCTGGTTTGAGATTGTGTTTGCAAGTCTCCACCAATGTTTCCTACGACATGCCATGCAGGTATCGCACTGATATTTCGTGGAAATGCTCAATGAAGCTTTTAACTGTCTCGTCTTTTTGTTGCTTATTTTGCTAGAAGAGAGTTGATTGATACTTCGTTATCATCTTCAAACAAGCGGGCTAGGAACTCCCTCTCCACGTCAGACTAGACATTAATAGTTTCCGGAGGCAGCTGCATAAACCAAGTAAATGCAGGCACTCGCATGGTACTCGCAAAGATTTTTGTTATCACTAGGTCATTGCCCATTAGATGGCCGGTCTGAGAAAGAAAATAGTACATATACTGGCTCAGATATCCTTTCCCATCATATGATTCTAACTTCAAAGGTTTATATTTTGTCGGAAACGGTGTGGACTCCCACTCTATCGGGTAGGGTCTCGTAATTCTCGTCTCCTGCAATCTTTTCCAGTGTATTAATACTTCTATTTGTCTTTAAAGCTTCTCCATTTTTTTGGCGTGGGGATCGATGGAGATTTCTTGAGCTCATTCTTCTTTTCTGATCTTGGAAGAAGCTCGGACTCTTACGCGGGAGAGATATCTGACCCAAGGTTCCAAAAGTCCTTTTTGAGTCCATCTGAAGGGGTATTTATAGGTTACAAGTTATTGAGCAGGTTTCCTTGTAGATAGAAACAGAATTTTATTGTAATTTTGATGAGATATTTGAATTTTTTTTATTATATTTGATCCAAGATTCGTTGTATCTGGTCCTCATTCTGCACCCAAAAATAAATTAAACTCTCATTAGAATTTGATTAGAATTTGTAAAAAAAAAGCAAAATAGCCCAGGGTGGGGGCCCGAATATGTTATACGCGATGGAGGCGAGGCTCACTGCGTGCGAGGCCGGGCGGCGCTACGTGAGGCAAGCGGCCAGCCTCGCCTCGCGCGAGGCTGCCTGGCCAGCCTCTTCTGCGAGGTGAGGCCGAATTTCCTCTCTTTTTTTTTTTTTTTTTTTTTTTGAGTTTGGATCAATGCAGGGTTAATTTTTTCGTTTTACATATACTATAACAAGTTTATGATCAAATTTAAAGTAGAAGTAAGCAAGTAACCAAAGGTAATTCTTAAAACCTGTAATACATTAAACATAAGTCAATAGCTATATATAAATATATAACTACCATTTAAAATATGATGACCATGATGTCATTAATCAAAATAATACTACATTAATAAATATATTGCTAAATTCACTTGAAGTTAAAACTAACATTTATTTTTCTTATATTCATCTCTTTTGCTCTACTTAAACTCATTCTTTAGTATACTCTTATTTTCCTTTCTTTTTCCTTGTTAATTGTTTATAATTGTATTGTTTACAATTGCATTTATTAAGAGATCCTAGTATCCTGCCAATAATTACAAAATAATCTATTGGAGACTAAATATTAGATATAAATAACTAATTGATAAATTTTTTACCATTATATCTTCTTTACTTTTTCTTTTTACTAGATCTATTGTTTCTCCTTAAAATACGCATTGAAATCCATTCAAAATAACACCTCTCATTATGTAAAGTTTTTATTTCTTATCAATCCATTCATAATCGAATTATATCCACTAATCAAACTATATTATATGTTTTTACAATCTCTTCCCTTTTTATTACCTTAGTTGCAGTTGTATATTTTTTCACAAAAGCCAAAACATTAAGCATAAGTTCATTATCTCTCCAAAGTTGCACAAAACAAGTAAATGTAATATCAATTAATCATCCCTTATTAATATATCACTATCATCATCTGTAAAACTATTATTTTAATTTCTTCATCTTCATCTTCTCAAATCTATACAAATTCTTTTATTTATCGAGATTTTAGCATATAATAAATAAATTCATTAGATACTTGAATTGAGAAGTAGCAATTAAATAATTTGTATTGACTATTAATAATATACCTTTTTTGATGAGATGTTTAAATATTTTTATCAACTAAAGTAAGTATGTTGAGCTTTGATGCCCTCTGTTGTTAAATGTTTATACTTTTTGGGAATTTGTGTTCTGTATTTAACTCAGAAGGTTTATTTGAATGGGTATCGTAACATATCGCGTATCGTAAGGTACGTATCGTATATCGTAGGATACACTTACCGTGTCGTAAGATACATAATCAAATAGTATCGCAGATAAAATGCATATTGATTTTTTGGCGTGTCATATTGTATCGTATCGTAGGATACATGTGGCATATTGTAAGATATTGACAACTATGTCTCTATGCTGGGGAAGGTGATAGAATTAGGGCTCGATTTTAGTCTCGTGCCTCTTTCATCGGCCATTCCTTCATTATGAGCGATAATTGTGAGATGTAACAGCCATGAGTAGTACTAGTTGCAACAACCAATAACTACACTATATGCATTGATTTTATTTTTTGTGGTTCAGAAATTGGCATTCAGTTGGTATATGTCCTGATGCACTTGAGAAGATTCAGAAATATCAAATTATTTATAAGCATAATATAAATTGATAAGATAAGTATTTCTTAAGATCCTAACTTTTTAAAGTAGATGTATTTGATTTATATAAGCAAGACATGTATATTTATCATTGAAGAAGACATATGATATAACATGATATTTAGTAAATATCATGATATATTACCTGATATAATTCGATATAGAATTTTACCGACTTATATATCACAGATATCCTATACTTAAAACAATGCTCCCAACTCTTTTGTGCAACCAAACAACTCCTTAATGTAAATTCTTTTGTTCATTGCTACTGATTAGTACCAAGAATTGCTTGACCATCATAATGCATAAATTGTTTAGGATCCATTTTGATGATATATATATATATATATATATATATATATATATATATATATATATATATATATATATATATATATATATATATGCTAGTACTTTTGCGGATCATTGTCTTAAAATTGAAGAAGTTAAAATGGATGGGTTCACATCCATTATGATTTATTCATGCAATTTTATCATATTTTGATGTTGTTCTAAAGAAGAAGAAGTTAGGATGGGACTGCTGCTCTACTATTGATCTACAAAATTTGGAAGGTTTTAGTTCTTGATACGTGAGTTTGTGCAATTTAATGTTTTGTTTTTTTATCGTTCATCTCTCTCATCAGGTGGAAAATTTAGATTAATAATTCTGGAACTAGGTGGAATTGAGCCAGCCCCCTATTTTTGTGTTTCCATCGTATACAATAATGACATTGTGGCTTCCGTAACATAGCTTGTTGACCCAACAATATGGGTAGCTACAAAGTGCGATTCAAATCTAAAGTCACTTAGCTTGGTAATGCTTTGCAGTAGCTCACGAGGGCTTACCACTGAAACCCCTCTAGAATGTTTCGAAGCCACTTTGTTAAGTTGATAGATATCTCCTTCGCTACTATACGGAGCACTCCTTTGCCTATGCTACTGTATTCATGAACTAATGAAAAAGAGTACACATTAGGAGCGGCTTGCTTCACTTCTTCGATATTCTTAATTGACGGTCCTTCCCTTTTGGACCGATTGTAGGCGAGGGAGGCAGAAATAGCCTCCAAGGGGAGGCAGAAATAGCCTCCAAATAACTGCCATGCTAAAATCGCAAAATATCAAATCTTTTTGGATCAATGGACGTATACATTGTCATTATCACCCCTGATTTCACCTCTTAACATTGGTTTGAAATCAAACCCGATTCCCAATTTTCTGTTTCGGTCTTTCTCCAACTAGAACAAAAATGAAGCTTCAACAGTTCAACTGATATCTAAGCTGCGCACCCTAGAAAGCTCGTTGGTTTTGTAAATGGTCCTAGGTGAGAGGGCTTAAGCCTTAGGTTCTTAAGCTTACAGGTTTCGTGTGTGTTTGTTCCCCGGGTCGGTCTCTCTTCTTCATATTTGTATGGGATATCAGAAGTGAGTTTTGACATGTAACAAGAAATTCTTTGGAAAACACAATCTACTGTCTGAAAGGCTTTGTGTTCAGTCAATCTTCGCAGAGTGAACTAGTCCTTACAGATCCTCGAATTGGTTCCTGTCCGACTGTCAAACAAAGAGGTAAAGTAGGGGGTCCATATCTTCCATTGCTCACGGCACACTTCGCCCACTCTCTCCATTGTCCATTAGCGCTCCTATTTAGAACGAAGAACGACTCTAGCATAGGTAATGGGGGGTTTGCTCACCACTAGGACATGGAATCATATCTAGTCCATAGGACTTCTTTATTCATTCTCTTGAGGTTGAGGAAAGGATTGATGCCAGGCAAGGAAAATTTTCAGCTTGGTCAGGTAAAATTCTTAAGAACAATAAAGTGGAGCCAAGCTTCAGGTCTTAATACCATAGGTTACGATATTTGTTCCGCTTGTTTTGGCTTTGACGCACACATCAGAAAGCAAAGGACTGGTTAGAGGTAGTGCATGCAGAAAGTGGTTAAAGGAAAAGGTGGGAAAAGCAAAACCTTGCTTTTATACTTGGTTTTCTGCATTTTCACACTCATTTTACTGCTACTGTTCCATCCTATTAGCGAATAAGAAAGAAGCATGGAAACATTTTGTCAAGACATGATAAGTAGGCTAGTTTGTAGCTCATTGTTGACTTGTAGTTGTTGAGTACGATGTTCGACTAGTTATAATGATCTTCTCCTTTCAAAAGTCAATATAAGTGGAAGAAGGCTTGTTCTTCCACTATTGGGAGCACGATTGGTCCCGGTATGTTCCTCTAGTTCGGCCCTTGATCATGTGGTAATCAACAATTGTAAGTTCATCTTGGGTGAAGGCTTCTCGAACATTTTTTACCAAAAGACCAAAAGGTATGTTAGGATACTCTAATTATAGTAATCTACTTTTTTTTTTTTTTTGGGGGGGGGGGGGGGGGGGGGGGCTATGACTATGAATTGAATATACTTTCCTTGATTAAATTGAGAGGGGCATGTCAACAAAGCATAATGCATAAACAGGTTAAACAGGCAGGAAGGCGTTCTTCTCGTCACTAGTTTTAGTGGTGAAAGGGATAACTGGAGAGGAGACTATTGCCAGTCCTTCCACTAGTGTTTTAAATATCGGCTAAATATTGGCAGATATATTGGTATATCAGTCGATATGTCGATGTTCTACTCCTACCTGGTACAGTATGGGTGTTCTTATATCGTTTCTAATTTTGGACTGAAATGGATCAATATATCAATTCTAAAGTAAGATATAAAGCGATATTTCAACCTTAAAATATCTTGTGCTAAGCAGTAATATTAAGTCTCAGTTATGGAGAAAAATATGACCTGACCCGTTAGCTTATAAACCTAACTATCGATATACACAAAGAAAAGAAATACAATTAAGGCTTGTTTAGTAATCTTGTGTCCTTTTTTCAATCGTCCTTCCATCGTGAGCAATGAGTGTGAGATGTGACACTGGGGAGCTAATGACAATAGCCAATAGCAACACTATGCGTATTGATTTTATTAATTTGTTTTAAAGGTTAGACATTCAGTTGGTATGTTTGATGCTTTAAAGAAGATTCTATAAACGGTAAGTTATTTACAAGCTCAATACAAATTGGTAAGGTTGGTATCCCTTAAGTTTCTAGCTTGTTTTGAGTACATCTATTTAATTTGTGTAGACATGACATGTATATTTATCATCTAAGTTGTCTGATATGACATCTAATAATAGTAAATAACGCAATATATCACCTTATATGTGATACCCAATATAGTATTTCGTCTACCAATATATTACCTATATATGATATTTAGAACATAGCCATCTACACAATAGGATGTGTATGACTTTAATGCTGCTTTGATATTTTAAAGAGAGATTAAAAATGAATCGAGGGAGGGGAGTAGAAGTTGCTTGCGTCATTAGTGTGAAATGTTTGCAACAGAGAATGACTCTCAAATAAGAAGGGTTTTTTCACTGCTAGGGCATCTTTCAACAAACGTTTAAGTATGATATAATAGCCATGCTATGCTATAATAGCCATCACAATGAGAAAGAAGCAAGTGAAACACTAGGGGTCTTGCTTCGTGCCTAGTAGTGGTCTTTCTCTCTGCCCTCATTACCTCCATATTTATTAAGTGCACTATTTAAGCTTGGTTTGGGCCTTTTTGAGTTAGGGGAATGTCTCTCTCGGTTGTTTTCGGACTAAAGTCGTTAAATCAGGATACATATAGTGTATTGTTATCCCTTTATATTATATCACATCATATTGAATATTGTATCGAAAGATGCATTGATCATTTTATAATAGGTAAGTTATCAAGTACGTAATAATAGATAATATAACAAACATATAAGTAAATTTAAAATATAAGTAAGCAAGTATCCAGGGATAAATGCTAAAGTTGATAATACGTTAAATATAAGTCAATAACATATATAAATAGGTAATTGAAATTAAAAGTGCGATGACTATGAAGTCATTAATCAAAATTATACTAATTAGCAAATATATCGCTATTCATTTGAAGTTGAAAATAAATTTCATTTTCCTCACCCTTGTCTCTTTTGCTCTACAAAAACTCCTTTAGCATACTCTTATTTGCCTTTATTTTTTCTTATTTATTGTTTACAATTGCACTTAAATTGAGAGGTCCTATCAATAATTACAAAAATTTGTTAGAGACTAAATATTACGAATAAACAACTAACTGATAAATATTTTACATTATATTTTCTCTTCCTTTACTTTTTAGTATATCCAATATTCCTCTAATTTAGAAAGCACTGAAATCCATCCAACCATCACTTTTCATTATGTAAAGTTCTTATTCGCAGCACATTATTCATAATTAGATTTTATATCTAACAATCAAATTTGATTATATGTTTCTCTAATCTCTTTCATTTTTTGTTATCTCAGTTTCGGTTATATACTATTTTCATCAAAAGTAAAGTATTGAGCATAAGTTCGTTATCCCTATGAAAAAATACAAAACAAGTAAATATAATATCAATTAATCATCTCTTGTAGATATATTACTGTCATCATGTAAAAAAAAATTCTTTCAATTTTTCATCTCTATCTTCTTAAACCTATACAAATTCTTCCTTTTATCGAGATTTTAACGTATAATAAATAAATTCATAGATACTTGAATCGGGAATTAGTAATAAATATTTCGTATCAACTATAAATTAATAATTATCCATTTTGATGATTTGTTTGAATGTTTTTGTGAACTAAAATAAGTATTTTAAATTTTGATGTTTGTTGTTATTAAGTGACTGTTCTTGTTCAAAATTTATATTCAATATTTAACTCAAAATGTTCATTTAGATGAGTTAGAAATCTATTTATAAGCCTAGTCAACGTATCATAACGTATTACATATCATAAAATACATATTATATATTGTAAGCTACGCTTATTGTATTGTAAGATATATAATCCAATAGTATTGTAAATAAGATACATATATATTTTCTTGTGTATTGTATTGCATCGTAGAATACATATTACATATCGTGTGATATTGACAACTATGTTCCGGATGCATAACTTTAGCTGGTCATGGTTGTGCCACCTCGAGTACCTTGTTTTCTTGTATTTGTTATGTGTTTTGCATGTGTTTTTGCATATGTTTTGCTTGGTTGAGTTCTTGTACGTGTCTTTACTTGTCTACCCTCATTCGGAGGCAAACTGAGTAGGGGCATCAGGATTTAACAAGTTGTAGCTGAGATTCCACTCCTTCCTCTCATGTCAATTTGAGCCAAAAGTAGGAATGGCAAGATTCATGCTTTTTATATGTCAATGGTGAGCTTGATTGAGTGAAGCCAGAGATGCCATAAGATATGGCAACAGGCTGTTAGGAACGGGTCACGATCATAGATAGGGCACTAATTCCTGACTAGTTCCACTTTGTTTATTGCAGCTGGATGGGCCGTAGGCTACTGACCCTAGAGTTTGTCATGGTATTACTGCATGCGAGTCATAGAAGGTATTGCGAGACAACTGGAGGCAAAAGGAAATATGCGAGGTACTTTTTTATGAAATTTGTCCATGTGAGGGTAGGGATCCAAACACCAAGGAGTGCAAGAGTAGCTTCCCTTTTATCTAATCCCTCAGTTTTTTGGTCTTTCTGTCCATCCTAGATTTTCATCGTCATCTACTAAAGGGAGCCCGATGCCTCAATCTATTGCCAGATGTTGATAGGTATCTATATTCAGTTATCATAGGAAATTCAGTAATGGTCGAGCCAAACTATCCTTCCTATGGGAAGAGCAAGAACTAACTTTAACTCTCAAGCTGTTGGCAATCTACCAATGGAGCTATCAAAATAGACCCGCCTAAGGTTGACTGAATGAAGACCTTGCCAATCAATGCCTTTTAATATTTTCCTTTCTCTAAGAAAGGATAGTAATTAGCAATCGTGCTTCGATAGTTGCGCTTATGTTTTAATGAGTTCTAGAGGTGCTGGCTTGAACTCCTTATGGTTATAGTAGGATTATACAAGGTTCCAAAGACAATCTTCTTTTTTTCTTACTAGTTGTAATAAGGTTGGTTGCAACATTCATATTTTCATAGTCTTTCTGCTTCAATCCTGAGGGGAGGTATTTTGATTTATCTAAATACCCTTCCTACCTAGACTACTTGATAAGTCGAAGGAATTTGATTAGGATTCTTCATTCTTTTGCACTTCTTCATGCCTGTGCCTAGCTCTTGCTTTGTATGCTCTCTTGCTTTTGATCTTATTATTTATGCTGCTAGCTTGTTTGATTTGGAGCATGCTTCGACGCTCTAGCCCTTGGGTCCTCTTTCTTTTGCTATCTCTGCTTTTATAGCTTTGATGATCTCACTTCACTGCCGAGCTGTTTATAATACATATTTCCACATAAAGGGTCAAAGTTCTGATTGAGCTAGCTTAACTTCTTGTTCCCTATCCAATCCTTTGGCTTTGGTACATTAGCCTTACTCTAAAGTAAGAAAACGGGTTCACCCTTTATAAATGGAAAGATTCGTGTCTATGTCTGACTGCTTTGATCTATGCCCCCTTCATATGCTTGCTGAATTACAAGCTGGCTTGCTAGCATCTTACTATTGTCTTTCTAGCTAATAGGACTTAGAGCCCATGGAATGGTGAAATTGTTTAATCCGAATGCTACACCCTCTAAAACTTTAAGAGAAATAACCTTTGCCCATTTACCATGCTACACGAAATATGAACTTCAACTTCAGTAAGTAAAGCCTAGCCTTGCTCCCTTCAATAACCTATTTCGCTCTTGAAGGGCTTAGGCTCCGGGTCACAAGTTGAATTAATTTTTTTCTAGCAAGCTCCCAGAAAGGACATGTACCAGCTGTACAAGCTGTGAACACTTTTTTCCTAATAAATTTGAGTTCCTAATGTATGTGAGTGGGCCTACCTATGTGATCTTGCATGCTCTGATTGTTCAGCCCTTTCTTCCGATTATGCCAACTGATTATGCCAATGCTAAAGTATCTTCACTTGATGATAAAGCGAATGTATATGTTGAATTTTTTCGACTGATTTTACAGAAATGAATTGAATTTCTTCGTGCATACTGGATCAACATACCACTACCATGCTACCTCCCTTCCCACTGTTTGACTTAACTTCATCAAGATATATAGTTTGACTGTTCTAGGATAGTTACCAGAAATTTTTTATTCGGATTAATTACATAAACTATTCTGTATTATTGGTAGCATATCAATAGTATCTATGTAGAAAAATTTTTTGGCAGCGTGACCCCCCTGTATGGGGTACAAGTGCAGCAACTTTTTGCTATTTTTTTTTAATTGCACATACCCCTTAATAAGGGGTCTCTCTGCAGATTTTTTTTTTAATAGGTATTAGTGATATGCCCCAATAGTTAAGAAGTAGTTGTTGCAATTAACCATTTTTATTTAATAACAGTTTCTTTCCTTTCCTGTAACATTATACTAGTGTAATTGGGCATAGCAACAATGCCTGCTCTTTCCTTTGAGTTATGCACTGATCTTCATCCACGAATTGCTTTTTTAAATAAGATTTTCCTCTCCTGTCTAGGAATCCCTTATCTTTATTTCCGTTTCAGTAGTCTCATGCGATTTGGTCTGCCTATTAGTGAATCTCTATTGCTTCTTTGATTTAGTGAAAAGTTTGGTTCAAGCCATCCCATAATAGATTGTCCTCCGTGCGAGAGATTAATTCAAATGTGAATAACATTTCATTTGCACGAGACAAAAAATCAAGGCAAATGGAAAGGGGAGAAGACAAAGCTTCTGAAGTCCATAAAAGTTTATGGGGAGAGTGAACAGTTGGGCAATAGAGTAAGCCCCTTACCCAAGATGGGAGGTTCCTATCAAGAAAGCTAGAAGCTAAGAGACCTAGCTAAGTGAACAATAGTATAAGACTTAGACATAACATGTAATTATGCGATATTGCGGAGTGCATTGTGTTTGGGTAGCAAACTGGCGAGATGTAGCCATTGGCCCTTCCTATAGGGGATTGCCTTTTCAAACAAGAAAAAATACAGGCCCGGAAGCTCATAGCCACACCCAACTAAAGACTGAACTATGAAAGCTATTGAGGAAAGAGAGGCTAGTTTGTTTGAGGATGGTGTGTGCATACTCTCCAGAAAGCGTCAGAAAGCCGGGTGTTTTAGCCAAACTCCTATACTAGGTAGTTAAGCATTTATCTATAGTGTAAGTAACCTATTAAGAACGACCATAAATCATCATTATACACATTAGAGACTAGGCAGATAACTACCATCATCATTATATATATGTCATAAGTGGCTGCCTTTAAAGCTAAAGAAAAGTACTATAGGAAGCACGGGGAGGATAACAGGGGAAGGAAGCTGGTTCCAGAGATCATCAGCCCAAACTCGGTAAGCAAAAGCTGTGGAGAGTATAGTATCAGAATTCGCTCATGTTTGGGAATTTCCTAGCCAATAGCAAATGTGTTCCTTTCTTTCTTCGAATGTCCTAGACAATCGCAAATGTGTTCTTTTTTCAAATTCTATGTTAAGCATAGTACATGAAATAACAGTATGACATCGTTGCTTTATACTTGATAGTTCAAGTGGGTATGCCAGTCAACTAGCTTATTCATTCCATGCAAGCAAGCTAGCCAACAGTAGTATCTTCTTTCCCATGCATTTCTTAGGGCTTTTGAATATGCCACGTTGCATTCCATATTTTCTATATGCTTAAGCTGGATAGAATATTTTGTGCAGCTTTGTCTTTTATATATCTGTAATTGTCATATATTGTTTCTTTGTAGTTGTAACAATCATCTTAACCAGTAAAGATATATCGTATTGCTTGCTTTTTAAACTTTTCCCTCAACTGGTTAGGCACAAAGACTAGCAAATGCACCCAAGACAAATACTCTGAAATGTGAAACAATTGACTTTCTAACCTACCCATGATATGGGGAACCCCCTCCCATTCATAACAGCTTTCCATACTACACTACTTATGCAGTGTAGAAAAGCTTGCCTATCTTAGTTGCATTAGTATAACTTTCCTATCTGATGTCCTTTTGGTAAAAAATCTCGTATTCTGTAGCCATGATGGTCCTCTCCTTGGACCTCAATAGTTGCTTCAGACGAAACAATGGATCCTCTCCCTTATCCACGATTTGTACTAGAGCCACCACTTCGCTTTTGTTGCTGATGGTCATGGATAAAATAAGTCGTAATTAAATTTAAACTGGACAACCCTTGTATGCTATCATTTTCCTTTTTCAAAGGCACCCAACCCTCTCTCCTTTTGTTCATTAGTGCTTGTCATCTTCCCGGCTTTGAGCTTCTCCCCTCTTTGTAGCTCCGTCAAGTTGTATCGATCTTGGGTGTCATGCATGAGCTTGTCCAGGCCAAGAAGGAGCTTGCTGAGGCCGAAGCATGTGAGTGCTACTGGGATGAGGAAAATGCAGGTCTGGACATGAAGCTTCAAATTAAGCAAGAATACCCTTTATTAAAATATAATACATTCGTTTTACAAGTCGAGAATGATCGGACCCCCTCTCTTCTAAAGGAAGCCTTTTTGTTCTTTCACATTGGTCAAGCACTGCTGTTTTGTCTTTCATTAACGGTGATTGAGCGTCTATATCATTCCATCACATAAATGACCTTTTAGTGACAAGTTAAAGATCAATTTACTAGACATTGACTATTGCTTGCTTTCTTTTGCCTATGCGCCTTACCTGGTATTCAAATATTGTTATGTGAGTAATACATTTATCTTTTTTAGACCATTCAACTACACCCTAGCTTATTTTGATGATATTGTATTTTTGGTACATAGACTCTCTCCTGCTATATTTTTCAGCTATGATGACTTCTTTTGGTTAAAGGTCCATTACTAACAACACAATCTGGAAGATGATGCTTCAGTTAGAATATTTGCTAACATGACCTCGTATCGGGCCATGTCTCACTTCTTTGTCAAATAGATTGATGTTGCAGCTTCAATGCCTACTAAGTTTTTCTTTATCTGATGATTTAGTGAGATAGATCGAGGCTGACCTGAATCTATTCTTGTATATAAACTTTTCTAATTATTTTATGTGACGGAAGATGCGAGATAATACCGTAGATTCAGCCCCATAGTGTTGTTGTTGTTCTCTATTGCATAGACATAGATGGGGTGGCAACTCAAGCAAGACAGAACTACAGAGCTAAGTACTAGCCATTTGAAGACAGAAGAACAGCTGCAAACATTCAACCACTGATGATCACCCTATACTTTTATTCACTTCATTCAAGTACATCCAAGCGGATCGATATCCAGTAGTCACTCTAGTAGCATCATGGGTAGCCTCACATTGAATTTATCCACATTCCTTCCTGTATAAACCTTTCTCAGGGGGCATACAACTTTTTTTATGTACATTTTTGTATGAACTTTGAAACTATTCTCGTTAAACATTTGCCTCCGACAGAAACAATCAGGTGTGAATAACTTGTTTTTTGTTTGGTTCTCCATCCTGCTTTTCTGTTCCAGACATGAACATCTTATCAATATTGTTTTTTTTTTGGAGCCAATTATAGCATATCAAAAAATGATTTATATAAATAAAAGGAAGTTGTGACTTAAAAGCCGATAAGGGTTGTTGTTGCTCCTCGGTTGCTATTGTCGCCTTTGTGTGTATATGGTTCGAGTATAAAGTTCAGATGGTTCCAACAGAATGATCACATGGGACGCTTCCTTAGATTACAAATTGCCTATAAGCGTTAGATATAGCCTGAAGCAACCCCCTGATTGAGCAACTAGTAGGGATTTTCTTTACAACTTGTGGTGTAGCAGACATCCTGGCTAAGCAGTTTAACTTGAAGAATCCTAAGAAAGATTTGACAGTACTGGAAGATGGTTTCTTCTTATAATTCTTGCCCTTTGAAGTTTGAACATCTCTTGGAAGAGGATTGGCATCCGTTGTGAATGCCTACTTTGGCTTAGGATTCTCGAGCATCTTATCTTTGTTCATTTTCTTTTTTGTTGCCTTTTCATTGGACCTGGAGCATTGTGCTAAGTGATTAAGATAAGCGTTTTTGAAGTTCATTGTCTTTGAAGCCAATTTTTTTCAAAGTAATAGGCTGCAGACCTTGCACGTATGCAACCAGTTCTATACGGAGGATGTTCATGCACATACAGTACGACTTTCTGATTTAGTAATGAGTTGCAGAAAGTGTAAACTGAGATTGTGCCATTTGTTGATTAGACAACATTATTGGGGAGCTTGGAAACAGGTGAGGCAACATTATTGGGGAACTCAATTCACACTTCCAGCTTGCATACTAATTTCAGATGAAATGCAGGAAAGAAGGAAAATCTTGAGATCAGGTAGCACATTGCCTAAAGAGTTGAAGCTCAAGAAAATGGATTAAATATAACACTTCACTCTTTTCGTTCAAAGAGTGACATGATGAAGATAGACTTTTAACTTGATCCAACTCTGGTCTAGTTCAACAACACTTACCGTAAACCTGGGAAATCCACCTGTTTGCTCTTTATTTTTGGTCTCCCTTTATTGACTAGCCTATCTTTCATTTCTTCATTCAATCATATCTTAATTTTGATAAGCGACCTAATCACTATTTAGCATACCTGCAACCGATGATAGACACATTTCATCTTATGTGAATAGAACCAATAAATGCTGGATCTAAACCAGATGGTAGTCACATCTCTCATTACTTTCCTACATGCCCAGCTCGTCCCAACTTTCGTGGAAGGCTTTTCATTTTGGATAGGGAGGTTCAAGCAGTCCCTATCTAGTAAGAAGAATGAGAAGTTATCTTTTTACCTACTCTCTTAAAGGTGGTGTCTCAAAATTGTTTTCAGTACTAGCCCTTTCTCTTTCACTGTACTCCTATCCTACTATTGTTGTTGGGAAATAGCACATAAGTAGGCTTGAGCAGTTTTCCAAAAAACTGGACTGAACCCGAAAACCAAATGGAACCGGACCGTTCGATTCGGTTAATTTGGTTTTCGGTTTGGTTCTGTTTAAAAACTGAAAACTTTCAGGTCAGGTTTCAATAGTATTTTTGCCAAACAAAAACCGGCTGAACACCGAAAATTTAGTGGGCTATTGAGAAAAATGGGCTAATAAAAGAATTTAAAATGTTTAAGTACGTGGGCTTAGACCAAATAATATAAGTTTCATTGAATTTTTTAGTTTGTGGGCTTGTAACAAATAATTTAATTTCATTACTTTTTTTAATTTGTGGACTTGGATCATTAAATATAAATTCACTGTTTTTTGATTGTGGGGAATAGGCCCAAAAGCTGATGATTGACCGGTACTGAATCTAACCAAAATTTGGTTCAATTTTGGTTTTGAATATTTTTTGGTCAGTTCGGTTAAGAGTATTTCCATTTGGGTTTCAGTTGGTAGATTTTTGCCTAAAACTGTACCAAAATCAACCAATGCTCACCCCTATATATAAGGAAAGTGTTTCATGCTAGCCATTGAGCTGCAGAGTTGATGAGATTTCGTACATTATTTGGTCTTTTATCGATGATAGTGGTACCTAAGTAACTCCATAGACTGGTTTGCAAATGGCCAGAGTCTTTGGGTAGAATCTTTGCAAGTGAATTTGGGACGGTTGCCCTCTTTTTGCTCGGGCAGAAATTGAGTCACAAAACGATGAGGACTCTCATTTATGGTCCCTGTCTGTTCTTAGTAGTATGTTCAAGAGTTTTTGACCATGCTTTCCCCTTATTTGCTCTTGTTCTTGTCTATTTCAAGTCCAATATACTGTCGCGATACAGTTAGGATTATCAAGGTATTGCACTGAAAACTGTATTGTAGTTCTTAACAAATCAAATCAACACATATACGTTGATTTAGATTCAAGCTCCTAGCTTGGTTTGCTTTGTTGACGATTTGTCTTTCTTGTGAGTGTTTCCTTCATATGCACCCATACCTCAATGTGCTATACGGGCAACTGAATGTAATTACTTCAGTTTGTTTAATTTTTCCTCTTGAGAATATCAAACGATGAGCTACATTTCCAGTATGAATGTTTCTATGCTTGATAACGGGGTTCTGCACTTGATCAATCTTCTGTTAGTCTTTTGACTATCTTTTTAAATCATTGTCATCTCATGCAGAGGTTATGTTTTTTGAGAAGTTGTGGACATGTCAGAAATTTCAACCATCAAACCCGTCCAGGTATATTTTTCTACTTGCTAGAATTAGCAGTGTATTTTTAGAACTACTCATGGTGAAAGTGTTTAAAGCATCTTTCATTTCAGGTGGCTCCGTCTGTCAAAGATCTGTAAGGTTAGCATTGGAATTATGCATATGCAGTTTCCTTTATTGAATAGCTATATGTTATCTTTAAACTAATTAGTATTCGTGGTCATTACTACTTTAGTTGTTTCCTCTCTCACGAAACAAAACTTTTTACCATCCATGTTGCTCCTTGGAGCTCTCTAAAACAATCAGTAATGGAACTTACAGGGAACTCTTGGAGCTGTTTCCAAAAGACTCTTATTATCGAGTATGGAGTAGATCATTGTCATCCGATAGTGGTAAGTTGCATTATTCATGACCACTTCTCTTATCTATAAGATCTCCAATCTTAAATCGATAATTATTTAAAGACATGTTTGTTTCATTGCAAGTGTAAATACAATTTGTAGCTGCATCCGGAAAAGAGAGGAATTTTGAATTTTGGGTGGGAAATTCTAATACCCATGCAAAACTTAAAAATTTGTTCAATTATAACCATTAATTTGCATAGGGATCGGAAATTGCCCCAAAAATTTCAAAATGTCCCTCGTTTTCAAATGCAAAATTGCAAATTATATTTGCACTTATATTTGAATAATCATGCCCTAAATAGGCAGTCCAGTGCATGAGGCCATCACTGTGCTGGGTCTGGGGAAGGTCTGATGTATATACAGCCTTACCCTCTATCATGAGGCTATTTCTGTTGCTTGAGTCGTCACCTTCAGATGGCAGTGATCAGCCTTATCGCTGGACTTGCCTGTTTATTGGATGTTTATCACTTATAAAATGTCAAGTGAAATTACTGATATTCTCTTTCCTTCCTGTTTGAAGGCGATTTGTTTGATGCTGTCGTTCCTTTCATGGGTGAATCAATTACTGATGGAACATTAGCAACCTTCTTAAAGAGTATGCATCCTCTATCTCTCTCTCTCTCGCACACACACACACGCAAACACACTTTCCCTCTCTCAATTAATATTATCCATTGCATCAGCTTGAGATCACTTTATATACTGAAGATAGCAAAACCTTGAAGTCCATGTATTGAAATTTACGTATAGGCATAGTTCTTCTGTGAAGACTTCGGGAAGCTTTGGATATAAATACTGATGTTTTCGAGAAGTTCTCATAGGATTTAAACCAAACCAAGGCATGATTGATAATCACCTACTTGTTTCAACTTATGAGTCTCATATAGTCTATTTTAGTGGAGACCCTCAAATGCAGTTAGCTTTCAGATTTTATAGACACAATTGTAACAGTGAAAAGCTATGGTTTGTAGATCTGGGTACAAGAGTGTTGTACTCCATCACTTATGGATGTCTTACCCAGAAACAAAAATCCTTCATTCTCTAGGCACATTGGCACAACTATATATATATATATATATATATATATATATATATATATATATATATATATATATATATATATATATATATATATATATATATGTGAGAAAACGGGAAATTCACCGATGGTGAAGGGAGTTCCTTTACCGCCGTTTAGGTGGCCTAATAAAATTATTACACGTGACGCCACTCAAATTAACAAATAAAAAAATTTTCTTAACTGCTGTTTGAGTGGCGCTACGTGTAATAATTTTATTAGGCCACGATGAATTTCTTGTTTACTCTCTCTCTCTCTTTATATATATATATATATATATACATATATATATACATATATATATATACATATATATATACATATATATATATACATATATATATATACATATATATATACATATATATATATACATATATATATATATATATATATATATATATATATATATATATATATATATATATATATATAAAAGAAGGATAAATAGTAAACTGATCTGTAGGCAACTTTTTTGTCAAAGGGTGGCACAATATACTTGATCTTGTGCATACTTTTTAGGAGAAAAAAGGTTTAAACATTTGTAGGTGCCAAACATGGTGTCCTACCATGTCAGGCATGTCCCTTGTCTCTTGTGATGTCAGACATGCTGCATTTTAGTTTGGGGAAGTGTCCTACATACCATATATGAAAAGGTTGATTGTTACGTTACACCTGGTTTGCTCTATCTTTTGTCAGTGCTTGTGTTTTACAAGAGTTTTTACAACTAAACCAGTCAACTTAGTTGTAGCTAGAGTATAATGGTTGTGCTTGTATTCTACAAGATTTTTTACAACTAAACAAGTCAACTTAATTGTAACTTGAGTATAATGGCTGTTTCACTCAAGCTTCAAACATTTTTTTGGTTCATTGGAACCAGCTCTAACATATTCTTTAAAGTTTAGACGAACAGTTGAAAGGCATTTCTACATATGTCAAATATTTGAAAGTGTATAACTTGTGTCATGTGTCCATTATTTGGCATACAGAACCTGGCGACCGTGTTGAAGTTGACGAACCAATTGCTCAGGTTGAAACAGACAAGGTATTTTGCTTTACTGTGCTATAATTGCTTTTACCTTTAAAGCAGCAATTGATACTTTATTTCGGTGTAAACAAACCATAGGTTTAAAATATCGGTATCGGTATCGGTGGATGATCAATGGTATTGGAATCAACAATATAAGATATATCATATTGGCAATATCGGAAGTATGTTCAATATTGGACCAATATTATAAGGTATATGTATGTAGCAGATTCCCTAAAATCTGATGCCGTATTTGTGATATATATTTATGTCTGCCAATATTTAAGTATACTTAATGTTATCCTAGAGTTGAGGTACTTGAGTTA